>CABHPH010128476.1:0-41160 GCA_902168325.1 Peromyscus nudipes
AGAAACACACTCTGCTTTTGAGAAAGGAGCACTCTTCTAGTATACTGTGTTTCCTATAGGGCCAGAAGAGTGACCTTGCTCAGAACAAAAGAACTGTGTGTGCTGCACACTTGATCCATATCGACTTCAACTCTGCTTCAGAAACTGAGAAGTACCTTAGCTTGTCTTACTTCCTATGCAAGGTAGTTAATGGGACCAGACGTGGGTGCAATTTAGACTTTGTATCTTAATGGGAGCCCAAGAGTGACTCTCCTTACCTGAAAAGAACTGTCGCTCCTAGGACAAGATACAGTAAGTGATTCAACTCCGTGTAGGACTGGGAAATTGACCCTGAGTTGCCTTAAAGAAAAACACTCTGCGTTTGATAAAGGAACACTATTCTAGTCTACTGTGTTTTATACAGGGCAAGAAGAGTGACCTTGCTCAGAACAAAAGAACTCTGCCTGCTCCAACTCAGGCAATATCTACTTCAACGATGCTTCAGAAACTGAGAAGACCATACCTTGTCCTACATTCAATGCACTGTAGTTGATGGGAACAGACTCTGGTGCGATTGAGACTGTGTACCTTAAAGGGAGCCCAATAGTGACTCTTCTTACCCGAAAAGAATGCCCCTAGGACAAGATACAGCATGTGATTAAACTTTGTTTAGGACTGGGAAATTAACCCTGAGTTGCCTTACAGAAACACACTTTGCGTTTGAGAAAGGAGCATTATTCTAGTCTACTGTGCTTTCTATAGGGCCAGAAGAGTGACCTGGCTCAGAACAAAAGAACTCTGCTTCCCACACACTCGGGGCATATCCAGTTAAACTCTGATTCAGAAACTGAGAAGAACCGTATATTGTCTTACATCCAATGCACTGCAGTGGCTGGAAAAAGACGCGGGTGCGATTCGCACTGTGTATCTCAATGGGAGCCCAAGAGTGACTCTCCTTACCTGAAAAGAACTGTTAGTCCTAGGACAACATACAGCACGTGATTCAACTCCGTTTGGGAATGGGAAATTAACACTGAATTGCCTTGCAAGAAACACACTCTGCTTTTGAGAAAGGAGCACTCTTCTTGTCTACTGTGTTTCCTACAGTTTCAGAAGAGTGACCTTGCTCAGAACAAAAGGACTGTGCTTTCTCCGCACTCGGTTCATATCTAGTTCAACTCTGCTTCAGAAAATGAGAAGAACCATAGCTTGTCTTACATCCAGTGCACTGTAGTTACTGGGAACAGATGCGGGTGGGATTTCCAGTGTTTATCTCAATGGGACCCCAAAAGTGACTCTCCTTACCTGAAAAGAACTGTTGCTCCTAGGACAAGATTCAGCATGTGATTCAATTCCATTTAGGACTTGGAAATTAACACTGTGTTGCCTTACAAGAAACAAACTCTTCTTTTGAGAAAGAAGCACCCTTCTAGTCCACTGTGTTTCCTATAGGGCCAAAAGAGTGACTTTGCTCAGAACAAAAGACCTGTGCCTGGTCCACACTTGGTACATATCTAGTTCAATTCTGCTTCAGAAACTGAAAACAACCGTAGCTTGTCTTATCCAATGCACTGTAGATGCTGGGAACAGTCATGGGTATTTTTCGTGCTGTGTTTCTCAATGAGAGGGCAACAGAGGTTCTCCTTACCCGAAAAGAACTGTTGCTGCTAGGACTAGATAGAGCATGTGATTCAACTCTTTTTAGGACTGGGAAATTACCACTGAGTTATGTTACAAGAAACACACTCTGCGTTTGAGAAAAGAGCACTCTTCTAGTCTACCATGTTTCCTATAGAGCCAGAAGAGTGACCTTGCTCATAATGAAAGAAGGGTGCCTGCTCCACACTCGGTCCTTATCTAGTTCAACTCTGCTTTAGAAACTGAGAAGAACCGTAGCTTGTCTTACATCCAATGCAAGGTAGTTGCTCTGAACAGACACGGGTGCTTTTCGCACTGTGTATCACAATGTGAGCCCAATAGTGACTCTCCTTACCCAAAAAGAACTGTTGCTCCTAGGACAAGATACAGCAAGTGTTTCAACTCCATTTAGGACTGGGATATTAACACTGAGTTGCCTCACAAGAAACACACTCTGCTTTTGAGAAAGGAGCTCTCTTCTAGTCTACTGTGTTTCCTATGGGGACAGAAGAGTGACCTTGCTCAGAACAAAAGAACTGTGCCTGCCCCACACTTGGTCAATATCTAGTTCAACTCTGCTTTAGAAACTGAGAAGAACCGTAACTGGTCTTACTTCCAATGCACTGTAGTTGCTGGGAACAGATGTGGTTGCTTTTTGCAAGTATGTCTCCTTTTGAGCCAAATGGTGACTCTCCTTACCCGAAAAGAACTGTTGCTCTTAGGACAAGATACAGCATGTGATTCTACTCCGTGTAGGACTGGGAAATTATCACTGAGTTTCCTAACAAGAAACACACTCTGCTTTTGAGAAGGGAGCACTCTTCTAGTCTACTGTGTTTCCTATAGGGCAAGAAGAGTGACCTTGGTCAGAACAAAAGAACTGTGCCTGTTCCACACTCGTTCCATATCTAGTTCAACTTTACTTCACAAACTGAGAAGAACCGTAGCTTGTCTTACATCGAAGACAAGCGGGGAACAAAAGCAGATGCTATTTGTACTGTGTATCTCAAAGGGAGCCCAATAGTGACTCTCCTTACTCAAATAGAACTCTTGGTCCTAGGACAAGACTCAGCACGTGATTCGACTCCATTTAGGACTGGGAAATTAACACTTAGTTGCCTTGCAAGAAACACACTCTGCTTTTGAGAAAGGAGCACTCTTCTTGTCTACTGTGTTTCCTACAGTTTCAGAAGAGTGACCTTGCTCAGAACAAAAGAATTGTGCCTGCTCCATACTTGGACCATATCTAGTTCAATTCTGCTTTAGAAACTGAGAAGAACCATAGCTTGTATTACCTCTAATGCACTATAGTTGCTGGGAACAGACGTGGGTGTGCTTTGCACTGTGTATCTCAATAGAAGCCCAATAGTGACTTTCCTTCCCCAAAAAGAACTGTTGCTCCTAGGACAAGATACAGCATGTGATTCAAATCCATTTAGGACTGGGAAATTAACACTGAGTTTCCTTACATGAAACACACTCTGCTTTTGAGAAAGGAGCACTCTTCTAATACTGTGTTTCCTATAGGGCCAGAACAGTGACCTTGCCCAGAACAAAAGAACTGTGCCTGCTTCATACTCGGTCCATATCTAGTTCAACTCTGCCTCAGAAACTGAAAAGAACCGTATCTTGTCTTACTTCCAATGCACTGTAGTTGCTGGGAACAGACACAGGTGCTTTTCCCACTGTGTATCTCAGTGGGAGACCATAGATTATCTGCTTATGTGAAAAGAACTGTTGCTGCTAGGACAAGATACAGAATGTGATTCAAATCCATTTAGGACTTGGAAATTAACACTGAGCTGCCTTACAAGAAACACAGTCTGCTTTTGAGAAAAGAGCACTCTTCTTGTCTGCTGTGTTTCCTATAGGGCCAGAAGAGTGACCTTGCTCAGAACAAAAGAACTGTGCCTGCTCCACACTCGGTCCATATCTAATTCAACTCTGCTTCAGAAACTGAGAAAAACCGAGGCTTCTCTTACATCCATTGCACTGTAGTTGCTGGGAACAGACACGGGTGCAATTCTGACTGTGTATCACAAAGGCAGCCCAAAAGTGGCTCTCATTACCAGAAAAGAACTGTTGCTCCAAGGACAAGTTACAGCACGTGATTCAACTCTGTTTAGGACTGGGATATTAACACTGAGTTGCTGTACAAGAAACACACCCTCTTTTGAGAAAGGAGCACTCTTCTATTCTACAGTTTTCCTATAGGGCCAGAAGAGTGACCTTAATCAGAACAAAGAACTGTGACTGCTCCACACTCGGTCCATATCTAGTTCAACTCTGCCTCAGACTGAGAAGAACCACAGCTTCTCTTTCATTAAATGCACTGTAGTTACTGGGAACAGAGGCGGGTGCAATTCAAACTGTGTATATCAATAGGAGCCCAATAGTTACTCTGCTTCCCAAAAGGACTTTTGCTCCTAGGACAAGATACAGCACATGATTCAACTCTGTTGAGGACTGAAAAATTAACACTGACTTGCCTTACAAAAAACACTCCCTCTTTTGAGAAAGGAGCACTCTTCTATTCTACTGTGTGTCCTATAGGGGCAGAAGAGTGACCTTTCTTAGAACAAAAGAAGTGTGCCTGCACCACACTCAGTCCATATCTAGTTCAACTCTGCTCCAGAAATTGTGAAGAACCCTAGCCTGTCTTACATCCAATGCATTGTAGTGGCTGGAAACAGATACGGGTTCTTTTTACACTGGGTATCTCAAAGGGAGCCAATAATGGCTCTCCTGACCCGAAAAGAATTGATGGTCCGAGCACAAGATACAGTACATGATTCAATTCTGTTTAGGACTGGAAAATTCACACTGAGTTGTCTTACAAGAAACAAATCCTCCTTTGAGAAAGGAGCACTCTTCTATTACTACACTACACTATTCTACTGTGTTTCCTATAGGGCCAGAAGAGTGACCTTGCTCAGAACAAAAGAACTGTGCCTGATCCACACTTGGTCCATATCTAGTTTAACTCTGCTTCAGAAAGTGAAAACAACGGTAGCTTGTCTTACATCCTATACACTGTAAATGCAGGGAACAGTAGAAGGTGCTTTTCACACTGTTCCTCAAAGGGAGGGGAACAGATTTCTCCTTACCCGAAAAGAACTATTGCTCCTAAGACAAGATACAGCACGTGATTCAACTCTGTTTGGGACTGGGAAATTAACACTGAGTTGTCTTACATGAAACACACTCTGCTTTTGAGAAAGGAGCACAGTTCTTGTCTGCTGTGTTTCCTATAGGGCCAGAAGAGTGACCTTGCTCAGAACAAAAGAACTGTGCCTGCTTCACACTCGGTCCACATCTAGTTGAACTCTGCTTCAGAAACTGAGAGGAACCGTAGCTTGTCTTACATCCAATGCACTATAGTTTCTGGGAACAGACGCAGTTGCTTTTCACATTGTGTATCTCAGTGGGAGCCCAATAATTGCTCCCCTGACCCGTGAACAACTAACTGTTGCTCGGTGCACAAGATACCGTATGTGATTCAATTCCTTTTAGGACTTGGAAATTAACACTGAGTTGCCTTACAAGAAACACACTCTGCGTTTGAGGAAAAAGCAGTCTTCTAGTCTACTGTGTTTCCTATAGAGCCAGAAGAGTGACCATGCTCAGAACCAAAGATCTGTGCCTGGTGCATGCTCGGTCCATATCTAGTTCAACTCTGCTTCAGAAACTGAGAAGAACCACAGCTGGTCTTACATTCAATGCACTGTAGTTGATGGAAACAGACGCGGGTGCAATTCAGATTTTATATCTTTGTGGGAGCCCAATAGTGGCTCTTCTTACCCGAAAAGAACTGTTGCTCCCAGGACAAGATACAGCAAGTGATTCAAATCCTTTTAGGACTGGAAAATTAACAGTGAGTTGCCTCAAAGAAACACACTGTCTTTTGAGGAAAGAGCAATCTTCTAGTCTACTGTGTTTCGTATAGAGCCAGAGTAGTGACCTTGATCAGAACAAAAGAACTGTGCCTGCTCCACACTCGGTTGATATCTAGTTCAACTCTGCTTCAGAAACTGAGAAGAACCGTGGCTTGTCTTACATCCATTGCACTGTAGCTGCTGGGAACAGACACGGGTGCTTTTCACACTTTGTATCTCAATGTGAGTCCAATAGTGACTCTCCTTATCCGAAAAGAACTGTTGCTCTTAGGACAAGCTACAGCACGTATTCAACTCCGTGCCTGAATGGAAAATTAACACTGAGTTGCCTTACAAGAAACACATTCTGCTTTTAAGAGAGCAGGACTCTTCTAGTCTACTGTGTTTCTTATAGGGCCAGAAGAGTGACCTTCATCAGAAGAAAGGAACTGTGCCTGCCCAAACTACGACCATATCTAGTTCAATCTGCTTCAGAAACTGAGAAGAACCATAGCTTCTCTTATATTAAATGCACTGTAATTGCTGGGAAGAGACGTGGGTGCGATTCAGACTGTGTATAACAATGGGAGCCCAATAGTGACTCTGCTTACTTGAAAAGGACTTTTGCTCCTAGGACAAGATACAGAACATGATTCAACTCTGTTTAGGACTGGGAAATTAACACTGATTTGCCTTACAAGAAACACACCATCTTTTGAGAAAGGAGCACTCTTCTATTCTACTGTGTTTCCTATAGGGCCAGAAGAGTGACCTTGCTCAAAACAAAAGAACTGTGCCTGATCCACACTTGGTCCATATGTAGTTTAACTCTGCTTCAGAAACTGAGAGGAACCGTAGCTTGTCTTACATCCAATGCACGGTAGATGCCGGGAACAGTCGCAGGAACTTTTCATACTGTGTTTCTCAATGGGAGGGCAACACTGGTTCTCCTTACCCAAAAAGAACTTTTGCTCCTAGGACAAGATACAGCACATGATTCAACTCTGTTTAGGACTGGGAAATTAACACTGATTTGCCTTACAAGAAACACACCATCTTTTGAGAAAGGAGCACTCTTCTATTCTACTGTGTTTCCTATAGGGCCAGAAGAGTGACCTTGGTCAAAACAAAAGAACTGTGCCTGCTCCACACTCGGTCCAAATCTAATTCAACTCTGCTTAAGAAATTGCAAAGAACCGAAGCTTGTCTTACGTCCAATGCACGGTAGTGGCTGGAAACAGATGCGGCTGCTTCTCGCACTGTGTATCTCAATTGGAAACCAAAAATGGCTCTCCTGACCCGTAAAGAACTGTTGCTCCTAGGACAAGATACAGCACGTGATTAAACTCTGTTGAGGACTGGAAAATTAACACTGAGTTGCCTTCCAAAAAACACACTCTGCGTTTGAGGAAAGAGCACTCTTCTAGTATACTGTGTTTCCTATAGGGCAGAAGAGTGAAGTTGCTCAGAACAAAAAAACTGTACCTGCTCCACACTCAGTCTATATCTAGTTCAACTCTGCTTTAGAAACTGAGAAGAACCATAGCTTTTCTTACCCAAAGCACTGTAGTTGCTGGGAACAGACATGCGTGCTTTTCGCACTGTGTATCTCAATGGGCACACAAAAGTGGCTCTCATTACCCAAAAAAAAGTGTTGCTCTTAGGACAAGATACAGCACGTGGTTCAACTCCTTTTAGTACTGGGGAATTAACCCTGAGTTGCCTTAAAAGAAACACAGAGTGTGTTTGAGAAAGGAGCACTCTACTTGTCTACTGTGTTTTCTCTAGGGCAAGAAGAGTGACCTTGCTCAGAACAAAAGAACTGGGCCTGATCCACAAACGAGGCATATCCAGTTCAACTCTGCTTCAGAAACTAAGAAGAACCATAGCCTGCATTAAATCAAATGCACTGTAGTTACTAGGAACAGATGCTGGTGCTTTATGCACTGTGTATCTCAATGTTACCCCAATAATTCCTCTCCTTACCCAAAAAGAACTGTTTCTCCTAGGATAAGATATTGCACGTGATTTGACTCCGTTAATGACTGGGAAATTAACACTGAGTTGCCTTACAAGAAACACACTCTGCTTTTGAGAAAGGAGCACCATTCTAGTCTACTGTGTTTCCTATAGGGCCAGAAGAGTGACCTTTCTCAGTAAAATAGAACTGTGCTTCCCACACAATCGGGGCATATCCAGCTCAATTCTGCTTAAGAACCTGAGAAAAACCGTAGCTTGTCTTACATCCAATGCACTGTAGTGGCTGGAACAGACGCGGGTGAGATTTCCACTGTGTATCTCAATGGGAGCACAATCATGACTTTCCTTACCCGAACAGAACTCTTGATGCTAGGACAAGACACAGCACGTGATTCTACTCTGTTTAGGAATGGGAAATTAACACTGAGTTGCCTTACAAAAAACACACTCTGCTTTTGAGAAAGGAGCACTCTTCCAGTCTACTGTGTTTCCTATAGGGCCAGAAGCGTGACCTTGCTCAGAACAAAAGAACTGTTCCTACTCCACACTCGGTCCATATCTAGTTCAACTCTGTTTCAGAAACTGAGAAGAACAGTAGCTTGTCGTAAATACAATTCACTGTAGTTATTGGAAACAGACGTGGGTGCTTTTTCCACTGTATATGTCAAAGTGAGCCAAGTAGTGGATCCCTTTAACCAGAGAGAACTTTTGCTCCTAGGACAAGATACAGCCCATGATTCAACTCCGTTTAGGACTGGGAAATAACACTGACATGCCTTACAAGAAACAAACTCTGCTTTTGAGAAAGGAGCACGCTTCTTGTCTGCTGTGTTTCCTATAGGGCCAGAAGAGTGACCTTGATCAGAACAAAAGGACTGTGCCTACTCCACACTTGGGCCATTTCTACTTCAACTCTGCTTCAGAAACTGAGAAGAAACGTGGCTTGTCTTTCATCCAATGCACTGTAGTTCCTGGGAACAGACGCGGGTGCTTTTGGCACTGTGTATCTCAATGGGAGCCTAAAAGTGGCTCTCATTACCGGAAAAGAACTGTTGCTCATAGGAAAAGCTACAGCACGTGATTCAACTCCATTTAGGACTGGGAAATTAACCCTGAGTTGCCTTACAAGAAACACACTATGCTTTTGAGAAAGGAGCACACTTCCTGTCTGCTGTGTTTCCTATAGGGCCAGAACACTGACCTTGCTCAGAACAAAAGAACTGTGCCTGCTCCACACTCAGTCCATATCTAAGTCAAATCTGATTCAGAAACTGAGAAGAACCATAGCTTGACTTACATTCAATGCACTGTAGTTGCTGGGAACAGATGAGGGTGCTTTTCACACTGTGTATCTCAATGGGAGCCCAATAATTGCTCTCCTGACCCATAAAGAATTTTTGCTCCAAGCACAATATATAGCACTTGATATAACTCCATTTAGTACTGGAAAATTAACACTGAGTTTGCTTACAGGAAGCACAATCTGCTTTTGAGGAAGGAGCACTCTTCTAGTCTACTGTATTTTCTATAGGGCCAGAAGAGTGACTTTGCTCAGAACAAAAGAACTGTACCTGCTCCACACTCGGTTCACATCTAGTTAACTCTGCTTCAGAAACTGAGAAGAACAGTAGCTTGTCTCACACCAAGGTACTGTAGTTGCTGGGAACATACGGGGGTGCTTTTCGCACTGTGAAATTCAGTGTGAGTCCAATATTGATTCTCCTTACCCAAAAAGAACTTTTGCTCCTAGGACTAGCTAAAGCATGTGATTCAACTCCGTTTAGGACTGGAAAATTAACACTGAGTTGCCTTACAAGAAACACACTCTGCTTTTGAGAAAGGAGCACACTTCTAGTCTACTATAGGGCCATAAGAGTGACCTTGATCAGAACAAAGGAACTGTGCCTGCTCCATACTCTGTCCATATCAACTTCAACTCTGCTTCACAAACTGAGAAGAACCATAGCTTCTCTTACATTAAATCCACTGTAGTTGCTGGGAACAGTCACGGGTGCGATTCCGACTGTGTATATCAATAGGAACCTAATAGTGACTCTTCTTACCCAAAAAGGACTTTTGCTCCTAGGAAAATATACAGCACATGATTCAACTCCGTTTAGGACTGGGAAATTAACACTGAGTTTCCTTACAAGACACAGACCCTCTTTTGAGAAAGGAGCACTCTTCTAGTGCACTGTGTTTCCTATAGGGTCAAAAGAGTGACCTTGCTCAGAACAAAAGAACTGTGCCTGATCCACACTTGGTCCATATGTAGTTTAACTCTGCTTCAGAAACTGAGAGGAACCGTAGCTTGTCTTACATCCAATGCACGGTAGATGCCGGGAACAGTCGCAGGAACTTTTCATACTGTGTTTCTCAATGGGAGGGCAACACTGGTTCTCCTTACCCGAAAAGAACTCTTGCTCCTCGGACAAGATGCAGCAGGTAATTCACCTCTTTAGGACTGGGAAATTAACACTGAGTTGCCTTACCAGAAACACACTCTGTGTTTGAGGAAACAGAACTCTTATAGTCTATTGTGTTTCCTATAGGGCCAGAAGAGTGACCTTGGTCAGAACCAAAGAACTGTGCCTGCTCCACAATCGGTCCATATCTAGTTCAACTCTGCTTGAGAAATTGCAAAGAACCGTAGCTTGTCTTACATCCAATGCATTGCTGTTGCTGGGAACAGATGCAGGAGCTTTTCGCAATGTGTATCTGATTGTCACACCAATAGTGACTCTCCTTACCCGAAAAGAACTGTTGCTCCTGAGACAAGATACAGCACGTGATTCAACACCTAGTAGGACTGGGAAATTAACCCTGATTTGCCTTACAAGAAACACACCCTCTTTTGAGGAAAGAGCACTCTTCCAGTCTGCTGTGTTTCCTATATGGCCAGAAGAGTGACCATGCTCAGAACAAAGGAACTGTGCCTGCTCCACACTCGGTCCCTATCTAGTTCAACTCTGCTTCAGATACTGAGAAGAACAGTACCTTGTCTTACATTCAATGCACTGTGGTGGATGGGAACAGTCATAGGTGCTTTCCGTACTGTGTTTCTCAATGGGAGGGCAACAGTGGTTCTCCTTACCCCAAAACAACTCTTGTTCCTAGGAAAAGTTACAGGATGTGATTCAACTCCGTTTAGGACTGGGAAATTAACACTGAGTTGCTTTACAAGAAACACACTCTGCGTTTTGGAAAGTACCACTCTTCTACTCTCCTGTGTTTCCTATAGGGCAAAAAGAGTGTCCTTGCTCAGAACTAAAGAACTGTGCCTGCTCCACACTCAGTCCATATCTAGTTCAACTCTGCTTCAGAAACTGAGAAAAACCTTTGCTTGTCTTACATCCAATGAACTGTAGTTTCTGGGAACAGATGTGGGTCTTTTTGCCACAGTGTATCTCATTGGGAGCCCAATAATGGCTCTCCTGACCCATAAAGAACTGTTGCTCCCAGCAAAAGATACAGTAGATGATTCAACTCCGTTTAGGACTGGGAAATTAACACTGAGTTGCCTTACAAGAAACACACTCTGCTTTTGAGAAAGGAGCACCCTTCTAGTCTACTGTGTTTCCTATAGTACCAGAAGACTGACCTTGCTCAGAAAAAAAGAACTGTGCCTGCTCCAAACTCAGTCCATATCTAGTTAAACTATTCTTCAGAAACTGAGAAAAACCGTAACTTGTCTTATATTGAATGCACTGTAGTTGCTGGGAATAGACGTGGGTGTAATTCAGACTGTGTATCTCAATGGGAGCCCAATAGTGACTCTCCTTACCCGGAAAGAACTGTTGCAACTATGAAAAGATACTGCACATGATTCAACTCCGTTTAGCACTGGGAAATTAAAACTGAGTTGCCTTCCAACAAACATACTCTGCATTTGAGAAAAGAGCACTCTTCTAGTCTACTGTGTTTCCTATAGGGCCAGAAGAGTGACCTTGCTCACAACAAAAGAACTGTGCCTGCTCCACTCTTGGTCCTTATCTAGTTCAACTCTGCTCCAGAAACTGAAAACAACAGTTCCATGTCTTACATCCTATACACTGTAGATGCTGTGAACACTTGCGGGTGCTTTTCACACTGTGTTTCTCAAGGGGAGGGCAACAGTGGATCTCCTTACCCGAAAAGAACTGTTGCTCCTAGGACAAGATACAGCACATGATTCAACTCTGTTTAAGACTGGGAAATTAAGACTGAGTTGCCTTACAAGAAACGCACTCTGCTTTTGAGAAAAGAGCACTCTTCTAGTCTACTGTGTTTCCTATAGGACCAGAAGAGTGACCTTGCTCAGAACAAAAGTACTGTGCCTGTTCCACACTCGGTCCATATCCACTTCAACTCTGCTTCAGAAACTAAGAAGAACCGTAGTTTGTCTTACATCCAAAGCACTGTAGTTGCTGGGAACAGACACGCATGCTTTTCACACTGTGTATCTCAATGGGAGCACAAAAGTGGCTCTCATTACCCGAAAAGAACTTTTGCTCCTAGGACAAGCTACAGCACGTAATCAACTCAGTTTAGGACTGGGAAATCAACCCTGAGTTGCCGTACAAGAAACACACTCTTTTTGAAAAAGCAGGACTTTTCTACTCGACTGTGTTTTCTATAGGGCCAGAAGAGTGACCTTGCTGAGAACAAAAGAACTGTGCCTGCTCCACAAACGGGGCATATCCAGTTCAACTCTGCTTCAGAAACTGAGAAGAATAGTAGCTTGGCTTATATCAAATGCACTGTAGTTTCTGGGAAGAGATGCGGGTGCTTTCACACTGTGTATTTCAATGGGAGCCCAATATTGGCTCTCTTTACCCGAAAAGAACTGTTGGTCCTTGGACAAGATAGAGCACGAGATTCACCTCTGTTTAGACTAGGAAATTAACACTGAGTTGTCTTACAAGAAACACACTCTTTTTGAGAAAGGAGCACCATTCTAGTCTACTGTGTTTCCTATAGGGCCAGAAGAGTGACCTTGTTCAGAACAAAACAACTGTGCATGCCCCACAATTGTTCCATATCTAGTTCAAGTCTGCATCAGAAACTGAAAACAACCGTAGCTGGTCTTACATCCAATGCACTGTAGATGCTGGGAACAATCTCAGGTGCTTTTCCTACTGTGTTTCTCAATGGGAAGGCAACAGTGGTTCTCCTTACCCAAAAAGAATTTTGCTCCTAGGACAAGATATAGGACGTGATTCAACTCTGTTTAGGACTGGGAAATTAACACTGAGATGCCTTACAAGAAGCACACTTTACATTTGAGAAAATAGCCCTCTTCTAGTCTACTGTGTTTCCTATAGGGCCAGAAGATTGACCTTGCCCAGAAAAAAAGAACTGTGCCTGCTCCACACTCGGTCCATATCTAGTTCATCTCTGCTTCAGAAACTGAAACCAACCATAGCTTGTCTTACATCCAATGCACTGTAGATGCTGGGAGCAGTCGCGGGTGCTTTTCCTACTGTGTTTCTCAATGGGAGGGCAACAGTGGTTCTCATTACCCGAAAGGAACTGTTGCTCCTAGGAAAAGATACAGGATGTGATTCAACTCTGTTTAGGACCTGGAAATTAACACTGAGTTTCCTTACAAGAAGCACACTCTGCGTTTGAGAAAAGAGCCCTCTTCTAGTCTACTGTGTTTCCTATAGGGCCAGAAGAGTGACCTTGCTCAGAACAAAAGAACTGTGCCTGCTCCACACTCGGTCCATATCTAGTTCAACTCTGTTTCAGAAACTGAGATGAACAGTAGCTTGTCTTACATCCAATGCACTGTAGGTACTCTGAACAGAAGCGGTTGCTTTTCACACTGTGTATCTTAATGTGAGCCCAATAGTGACTCTCATTACGAGAAAAGAACTATTGCTCCTACGAATAGATACCGCACATGATTCAACTCAGTTTAGGACTGGGAAATTAACACTGAGTTGCCTTACAAGAAACACACTCTGCTTTGGGGAAAGGAGCACTCTTCCAGTCTACTGTGTTTCCTATAGGTAAAGAAGAGTGACCATGCTCAGAAAAAAAGAACTGTGCCTGCTCCACACTCTGTCCATATCTAGTTCAACTCTGCTTCATAAACTGAGAGGATCCGTAGCTTGTCTTACATCCAATGCACTGTAGATGATGGGAACAGTCTCGGGTGCTCTTCGTACTGTGTGTCTCAATGGGAGGGCAACAGTGGTTCACCTTACCCAAAAAGAACTGTTGCAGCTAGGAAAAGATACAGGACGTGATTCAACTCTGTTTAGGTCTGGGAAATTAACCCTGAGTGCCTTATAAGAAACATACTCTACGTTTGAGAAAGAAGTACTCTTCTAGTCTACTGTGTTTCCTATGGGGCAAGAAGAGTGACCTTGCTCACAACAAAAGAACTGTGCCTGCTCCACAAACCTGGCATATCCAGTTCAACTCTGTTTCAGAAACTGAGAAGAACAGTAGCTTGTATTACACCAATGCACTGTAGTTTCTGGGAACATACGTGGGTGATTTTCGAACTATGTATCTCAAAGTGAGTCCAATAATGACTCTTCTTACGCGAAAAGAACTATTGCTCCTAGGACAAGATACAGCGAGTGATTCAACTCCGTATAAGAATGGGAAATTAACCCTGAGTTACCTTACAAGAAACACAATCCACTTTTGAGAAAGGAGCACTCTTCTTGTCTACTGTGTTTCCTATAGGGCCAGAAGAGTGACCTTGCTCAGAATGAAAGAACTGTACCTGCTCCACATCAGGGCATATCCAGTTCAACTCCGCTTCACAAACTGAGAAGAGTAGTAGCTTGACTTACATCCAATGCACTGTAATTTCTGGGAGCAGATGCGGGTGCTTTCACACTGTGTATCTCAATGGGAGCCCAATAATGGCTCTCCTGACCCGTAAGAACTTTTGCCCCGAGCACAATATACAGCACGTGATTCAACTCCGTTTAGGACTGGAAAATTAACAATGAGTTTAGTAACAAAAGCACACTCTGCCTTTGAGAAAGGAGCACTCTTTAGTCTACTGTGTTTCATATAGGGCCAGAAGAGTGACCTAGCTCAGAACAAAAGAATTTTACCTGCTCCACCCTCAGTCCATATCTAGTTCAACTCTGTTTTAGAAACTGAGAAGAGCCAGAGTTTGTCTTGCATCCAATTCCCTGTAGTTGCAGGGAACAGACGTGGGTGCTTGTGCACTGTGTACCTCAATTGGAGCCCAAAAGTGGCTATCGTTACCCGAAAAGAACTGTTGCTCTTAAGACAAGCTACAGCAGGTGATTCAACTCTGTTTAGGACTGGGAAATTAACCCTGAGTTGCCTTATAAGAAACAAACTCTGCTTTTGAGAAAAGAGGACTCTTCTAGTCTACTATGTTTCCTATATGGCCAGAAGAGTGATCTTGCTCAGAATAAAAGAATTGTGTCTGCTCCACACTCGGTCCATATCTAGTTCAACTCTGCTTCAGAAACTGAGAAATACTGAGGCTTGTCTTACATCCATTGCACTGTAGTTGCTGGGAACAGACACGGGTGCGATTCTGACTGTGTATCTCAATGACACCCAACAGTGCCTCTCCTTTCCAGAAAAGAAATGTTGCTCCAAGGACAAGTTTCAGCAAGTGATTCAACTCCGTTTAGGACTGGGAAATTAACACTGAGTTGCCTTACAAGAAACACACTCTGCTTTTGAGAAAGGAGCACTCTTCTAGTCTACTGTGTTTCCTATAGGGCCAGAAGAGTGACCTTGCTCAAAACAAAAGAACTGTGCCTGCTCCACAGTCGGTCCACTCCAGTTCAACTCTGCTTCCGAAACTGAGAGGCACCGTAACCTGTCTTACATCCAATGCATTGTTGTTGCTGGGAAGGGACGCAGGGGGGATTCAGACTGTGTATATCAATGGGAGCCCAATAGTGACTCTGCTTACGCCTAAAGGACTTTTGTTCCTAGGACAAGATACAGCACATGATTCAACTCCGTTTAGGACTGGGATATTAACACTGGGTTGCCTTACAAAAAGCACACCCTCTTTTGAGAAAGGAGCACTCTTCTAGTCTACTGTGCTTCCTATAAGGACAGAAGAGTGACCTTGCTCAGAACAAAAGATCTTTGCCTACTCCACACTTGGTCCTTATCTAGTTCAAATCTGCTTCAGAAACTGAAAACAACCGTAGCATGTCTTACATGCCATACACGTAGATGCTGGGAACAGTCGCAGGTGCTTTTCACACTGTGTTCCTCAAGGGGAGTGCAACAGTGGTTCTCCTTACCCGAAAAGAATTGTTGCTCCTAGGACAAGATACAGCACGTCATTCAACTCTGTTTAAGACTGGGAAATTAACCATGAGTTGCCTTACAAGAAACACACTCTGCTTTTGAGAAAGTAGTACTATTCTAGTCTACTGTGTTTCCTATAGGGCCAGAAGAGTGACCTTGCGCAGAAAAAAAGAACTGTGCGTGCTCCACGATTGGTCCATATCAAGTTCAATTCTGCTTCAGAAACTGAAAACCGTAGCTTGTCTTACATTCAATGCACTGTAGATGCTGGGAACAGTCGCGGGTGCTTTTCCTACTGTGTTTCTGAATGGGAGGGCAACATTGGTTTTCCTTTCCCGAAAAGAACTGTTGCTCCTCACACAAGATACAGCACGTGATTCAACTCTGCTTAGGACTGGGAAATTAACACTGATTTGCCTTACCAGAAACACACTCTGCGTTTCAGGAAAGAGCCCTCTTCGAGTCTACTGTGTTTCCTATAGGGCCAGAAGATTGACCTTGCTCAGAACAAAAGAACTGTGCCTGCTCCACACTCGGTCCATATCTAGTTCAACTCTGCTTTAGAAACTGAGAAGAACAGTAGCTTGTCTTACATCCAATGCACGGTAGGTGCTCTGAACAGACGCGGGTGCTTTTCCCACTGTGTATACCAATGTGAGCCCAATAGTGACTCTCCTTACCCAAAAAGAACTGTTGCTCCTAGGACAAGATACAGCAAGTGTTTCAACTCCATTTAGGACTGGGAAATTAACACTGAGTTGCCTTAGAAGAAACACACTCTGCTTTTTAGAAAGGAGCACACTTCTTGTCTGCTGTGTTTCCTATAGGGCCAGAAGAGTGACCTTGATCAGTACAAAAGAATTTGCCTGATCCACACTCGGTCCATATCTAGTTCAACTCTGCTTAGAAACTAAGAAGAACCGTACCTTGTCTTACATCCAATGCTCTGAAGTTGCAGGGAACAGATGTGGGTGCTTTTCACCCGGTGTATCTCAATGTGAGCCCAATAGTGACTCTCCTTATGAAAAAAGAACTGTTGCTCCTAGGACAAGACACAGCAAGTTATTCAACTCCGTTTAGGACTGGGAAATTAACCCTGAGTTGCCTTACAAGAAACACAATCCGCTTTTGAGAAAGGAGCACTCTTCTTGTCTACTGTGTTTCCTATAAGGCCAGAAGAGTGACCTTGCTCAGAATAAAAGAACTGTGCCTGCTCCACATCGGGGCATATCCAGTTCAACTCTGCTTCACAAACTGAGAAGAGTAGTAGCTTGACTTACAACCATTGCACTGTAGTTTCTGGGAAAGTATGCGGGTGCATTCACATTGTGTATCTCAATGGGAGCCCAATAGTGGCTCACATTACCCAAAAAAAACCGTTGGTCCTTGTACAAGATACAGCACGTGATTCAACCCCATTTAGGACTGGGAAATTAACACTGTGTTGCCTTACAAGAAACAAACTCTGCTTTTGAGAAAGGAGCACCATTCTAGTCTACTGTGTTTCCTATAAGGTCAGAAGAGTGACCTTGCTCAGAACACAGGAATTGTGCCTGCTCCACACTTGGTCCATGTCTAGATCAACTCTGCTTCAGAAACTGTAAACAACTGTAGCTTATCTTACATCCAATGCACTGTAGATGTTGGGAACAGTCTCGGGTGCTTTTCATACTGTGTTTCTCAATGGGAGGGCAACAGTGGTTCCTCTACCCGAAAAGAACTTCTGCTGCTAGGACAAGCTACAGCACATGATTCAACTCCGTTTAGGACTGGGAAATTAACACTGAGTTGCCTTACAAGAATCACACTCTGCGTTTGAGAAAGGAGCACTCTTCTAGCCTACTGTGTTTCCTATAGGACCAGAAGAGTGACTTTGCTCAGAACAAAAGTATTGTGCCTGCTCCACCCTCAGTCCATATCTAGTTCAACTCTCCTTCAGAGACTGTGAAAAACCGTAGCATGTCATACATCTAATGCACTGTAGTTTCTGGGAACAGACGTGGGTGCTTTTTGCACTGTGTACCTCAAAGGGAGCACAATAGTGGCTCTCCTTACTGGAAAAATCTGTTGCTCCTAGGACAAGATACAACACGTCATTCAACTCCATTTAGGACTGGGAAATTAACACTGAGTTGCCTTACAAGAAACACTCTCTGCTTTTGAGAAAGGAGCACTCTTCTAGTCTACTGTGTTTCCTATAGGACCAGAAGAGTGACCTTGCTCAGGACAAAAGAACTGTGCCTGCTCTCCACTTGGTCTATATGTAGTTCAATTATACTTCAGAAACTGAGTAGAGCCATAGCTTGTTTTACATACAAGGAACTGTAGTTGCTGGGATAAAATTCGGGTGCGATTCAGACGGTGTATCTCAATGGGAGCCGAATAGTGACTCTCCTTACACAAAAATAACTGTTGCTCCTAGGACAAGATACAGCACATGATTCAACTCCATTGACGACTAGGAAATTAATACTGAGTTGCCTTACAAGAAACACATTCTGCTTTTGAGAAAGGAGCACTCTTCTAGTCTACTGTGTTTCCTACATGGCCAGAAGAGTGACCTTGCTCAGAACCAAAGAACTGTGCCTGCTCCACACTCGGTCCATATCTAGTTTAACTCTGCTTCAGACTGAGAAGAATCATAACTTGTCTTACATCCAATGAACTGTAGTTGCTGGTAACACACATGGGTGCTTTTGGTACTGTGAATCTCAAGGGGAGGCCAAAAGTGGCTCTCCTTACCCGAAAAGAACTGTTGTTCCTAGGACAAGAAACAGCACGTGATTCAACTGCAAGTAGGACTGGGAAATTAACACTGAGTTGCCTTGCAAGAAACACACTCTGCTTTTGAGGAAGGAGCACTCTTCTAGTCTACTCTGTTTCCTATAGGGCCAGAAGAGTGACCTAGCTCAGAACAATAGAACACTACATCTCACACACTCAGGACATATCCAGTTCAACTCTGCTTCAGAATCTGAAAAGAGCCGTAGCTTGTCTTACAGACAATGCACTGAAGTTGCTCGGAACAGACTCCTGTGCATTTCGCACTGTCTGTCACAAAGGGAGTCCAGTAGTGACTCTCCTATCCCAAAAAGAACTGTTGCTCTTAGGACAAGACACAGCACGTGATTCAACTCCGTTTAGGACTGGGAAATTAACACTGAGTTGCCCTACAGGAAACACACTCTGCTTTTGAGAAAGGAGCAGTCTTCTAGTCTACTGTGTTTCCTACAGGGCTAGAAGAGTGACCATGCTCAGAACAAAAGAACTGTGCCTACCCTACATGGTGTCCATATCTAGTTCAACTCTGCTTTAGAAACTGAGAAGAACCATAGCTTGTCTGACATCCAATGCACTGTAGTTGCTGGGAACAGACATAGGTACGAGTCAGAGTGTGTATCACAATGGGAGACCAATAGTCACTCTGCTTGCCCGAAAAGAACTGTCGCTCCTAGGACAAGATACAGCAAGTAATTCAACTCCATTTAGGACTGGGAAATTAACACTGAGTTGCCTTACAAAAAAGAAACCTCTTTTGAGACAGGAGCACTCTTCTATTCTACTGTGTTTCCTAAAGGACCAGAAGATTGACCTTGCTCGGAAAAAAAGATCTGTGCCTGTTCCACACTCGGTCCATATGTAGCTCAACTCTGCTTCAGAAACTGAGAAGAACCGTAGGTGGTCTTACATCCAATGCACTGTAGTTGCTGGGAACAGACACGTGTGCAATTCACACTGTGTATCTCAATGGGAGCCGAATAGTAGCTCTCCTTACCCACCAAGAACTTTTGCTCCTAGGACAAGATACAGCATGTGATTCAATGCCATTTAGGACTGGGAAATTAATCCTGAGTGCCTTACAAGAAACACACTCTGCTTTTGAGAAAGGAGCACTCATCTAGTCAACTGTTTTTCCTTTAGGACCAGAAGAGTGATCTTGCCCAGAACAAAAGAACTGTGACTGCTCCACACTCCGTCCATACCTAGTGCAACTCTGCTTCAGAAACTGAGAAGAACCGTAGCTTGTTTTACATCCAATGCACTGTAGATGCTGGGAACAGATACGGGAGATTTTCACACTATGTATCTCAATGGGATCCCAATAGTGGCTCTCGTTACCTGCAAAGAAATATTGCTCTGAGGACAAGATACAGCACGTGATTCAACTCCATTTAAGTCTAGGATATTAACACCGAGTTGCCTTATAAGAAACACACTCTTCTTTTGAGAAAGGAGCACTCTTCTAGTCTACTGTGTTTTTCCTATAGGTCCAGAAGAGTCACCATGCTCAGAACAAAAGAACTGTGCCTGCTCCATACTCGGTCCACATCTAGTTCAACTCTGCTTCAGAAACTGAGAAAAACCGCAGCTTGTCTTACATCCAATGCACTGTAGTTGCTGGGAACAGACGAGGGTGCTTTTTGTACTGTGTATATCAATGGGAGCCCAATAGTGACTCTCCTTACACAAAAAGAACTGTCGCTCCTAGGACAAGATACAGCATGTGATTCAACTCCATTTAGGACTGGGAAATTAACCCTGAGTTACCTTACAAGAAACACACTCTGCATTTTTTGAGAAAGGAGAACCCTTCTACTCAGCTGTGTTACCTAAAGGGTCAGCACAGAGACCGTGTTCAAAACAAAACAACTGGAAATCCTACAAACTGGGTCCACATCTGGTTCAACTCTGCTTAAGACAATGAGAAGAACTGTAGCTTGTCTTACATCCAGTGCACTATAATGGCTCGGAACAGATGCTGAGGCGGTTCACACTGTGTATCTCAATGGGAGCCCAATAGTGATTTTCCTTACCCAAAAGAACTGTCCCTCCTAGGACAAGATACAGCATGTGATTCAACTCTGTTTAGGACTGGGAAATTAACACTGAGTTGTCTAACAAGAAACACACTCTGCTTTTGAGAAAGGAGCACCCTTCTAGTCTACTTTGCTTCCTATAGGTCCAGAAGAGTGACCCTGCTCAGAACAAAGGAACTGTGCCTGCCCCACATGGTGTCCATATCTATTTCATCTCTGCTTCAGAAACTGAGAAGAACCATAGCTTGTCTTACATTCAATGAGCTGTGGTTGCTGGGGACAGATGCAGGTGCTTTCTGCACTGTGCATCTCATTGGGAGCCCAATAGTGACTCTCCTTACCCAGAAAGAAATTTTGTGCCTAGGACAAGATACAGCATGTGATTCAACTCTGGTTAGGACTGGAAAATTAACACTGAGTTGCCTTAAAAGAAAACACTCTGCTTTTGAGAATGGAGCAACTTTCAAATCTACTGTGTTTACTATAGGTCCAGAAGAGAGACATTGCTCAGAACAAAAGAACTGTTCCTGCTCCACCCTCGGTCCATATCTAGTTCAACTCTGCTTCAGAAACTGGGAAGAGCTGTTGCTTGTCTTACATCCAATGCACAGTAGTTGCTGGGAACAGACGCAAGGGCCATTTGCCCTGTGTATGTCAATGGGAACCCAATAGTGACTTTCCTGAACCTAAAAGAACTGTTGCTCATAGAATAATAAACTTCATGTGCTTCAACTCCATTTATGAAGGTGAATTCAACACTGGGTTGCCTAAAGAGAAAAACATTCTGCTTTAAAATAGCGCACTCTTCTGCTATATGGTGTTTCTTATACAACCAGAAGAGTGAGCTGGCTCAGAACAAAAGAACTGTGCTTCCTAAACACACAGGTAATATCTAGTTCAACATTGCTCAGGAAACTGGGCAAAACAGCAGCTTCTCTTCCGCACAAAGCACTGTATTTGCTGTGAACACACACAAATGCCATTTGCACTGTGTATCTCAATGGGAGCCCAATAGTGACTTTCCTAACCCAAAAAGAACTGTTTCACTTAGAATAAGAGACAGCATGTGATTCAACTCAATTCATGAAAGTGATTCACCACTGGGTTGCCTAAAAAGAAAAACAGTCTGCTTTTGTGAAAAGGACACTCTTCTGCTCTCCTGTATTTCCTATACACCCAGGAAAGTGAACTGGCTCAGAACAATTGATCTGCGCTTCCTAAACTCACGGGATATATATAGTTCAACTATGTTTAGGAAACTGAGCAAAACGGTAGCTTCTCTTCCATCCAAGGCACTGTACTTGCTGGGAACATATACGAGTGCCATTTGCACTGTGTATCTCAATGGGATTCCAACAGTGACTTTCCTTACCGAAAAGAACTGTTGCTTGTACGATAAGAGACTGCATGTGAATGAGCTCTGTTTATGAAGGTGAATTCAACACTGGGTTGCCTAAAGAGAAAAACACTCTGCATTTGAGAAAAGCCTACTCCTCTACACTCCTGTATTTCCTAAACAGACAGAACAGTTTTCTGGCTCAGAACAAAAGATCTGTGTTTCCTAACCACATGAGCCACATCTAGTTCAACTCTGCTTAGGAAACTGAGCAAAACAGTAGCTTCTCTTCGATCCAATACACTGTACTTGCTAGGAACAGACTGAGTCCCTTTACACTGTGTATATCAATGGGAGCCCAATAGTGCCTTTCCTTACCCCAAAACAACTGTTGCTCTTATGATAAGAGACAGCATATGATTGAACTCCACTTATGAAGGTGAATATAACACTGGGTGCCTAAATAGAAAAAAACTCTGCTTTTGAGAAAAGCAAACTCTTCTGGTCTCTATTTCATACAAAGCCAGAACAGTCAACTGACCAAAACAAAAGAACTGTGCTTTCAAAAAACACACGGTCCATATCTAGTTCCACTGTGCTTAGGAAACTGAGCAAAACAGTAGCTTCTCTTCCATCCAATGTCCTGTACTCTGCTGGGAACAGACCTGAGTTCCATTTGCACTGTGTATCTCAATGGGAGTCCAATAGTGACTTTCCTTACACAAAAAGAACTGTTGCTTATAGGATAAGAGACTGCATGTGATTCAACTCCGTTTATGAAGGTGAATTCAACACTGGGTTGCCTAAAAAGGACACCACTCTGATTTTGAAAAAAGTGCTCTCTTCTATATGGAGTTTCATATACAGCCAGAACAGTGAGCAGGCTCAGAACAAAAGTACTGTGCTTGATATACACGGGGACCATACATAGTTAAACTCTGCTCAGGAAACTGAGCAAAACAGTACCTTCTCCTCCATCCAATGCACTGTACTTGCTGTGAACAGTTGTGAATGCCATTTGTACTGTGTATCTCAATGGGAGCCCAATAGTGATTTTCCTTACCCAAAAAATACTGTTGCTCGTTGCCTAAGTGAGTGGATGTGATTCAACTCGGTTTATGAATGTGAATTGAACACTGGGTTGCCTAATGAAAAAACCACTCTGAATTTGAGAAAAGCAAACTCTTCTACTATATGGAGTTTCCTATACAGCCAGAACAGTGAACTGGCTCAGATAAAAATAATAGTGCTTCCTAAACACATGGGCCATATCTAGTTTAACTCTGCTTAGGAAACTGAGCAAAACAGTACCTTTTCCTCCATCCAATGCACTGTACTTGCTGGGAACATACGCGAATGCCATGTGCTCTGTGTCTCTCAATGGGAGCCCAATAGTGACTTTCCTTACCCAAAAAGAACTGTTGCTCATAGGTTAAGAGACTGCATGTGATTCAACCCCATTTATGAAGGTGAACCCAACACTGGGTTGCTGAAAGAGAAAAACACTCTGCTTTTGAGAAAAGCACACTCTTGTACTATACGCAGTTTTATATACAGCCAGTTCTGGGAGCTGGCTCAGAACAAAAGAACTGTGCTTCCTAAACACAGGCCATTTCTAGTTGGACTCTGATAAGGAAACTGAGCAAAGGAGTAGCTTCTCTTCCATTCAATGCACTGTACCTGATGGGAACAGACGCGAGTGCCATTTGAAATGTGTACTTCAATTGGAGCCGAATAGTGACTTTCCTTACCCAAAAAAAACTCTGGTTTGTAGGATTAGAGACTTCATGTGATTCAACTCCTTTTATGAAGGTGAACCCAACACTCAGTTTCCTAAAGAGAAAAACAGTCTGCTGTGAGAAAAGCACGCTCTTCCTCTATATGGAGTTAAATATATAGCCAGAACAGTGAGCTGGCTCAGAACAAAAGAACTGTGCTTTCTAAACACAAGGGCTATATCTAGTTCAACTCTGCTTAGGAAACTGAGCAAAACAATCGCTTCTCTTCAATCTAATGCACTGTACTTGCTGGGAACAGACTCGAGTGCCATTTTCACTGTGTCTCTCAATGGGAGCACAATAGTGACTTTCCTTACCGAAAAAGAACTGCTGCTCGAAGGATAAGCGACTGCATGTGATTCCACTCTGTTTATGAAGGTGAACTCAACACTGGGTTGCCTAAAGAGAAAAATACTCTGCTTTTGAGAAAAGCACACTCTTCTACTGTGTGGAGTTACCTATACAGCCAGAACAGTGAGCTGGCTCTGTACAGAAGAACTGTGCTTCAATTGAGACCCTGGCAACAAAAGTAGCTACAACAGTTAGTTAATCTTTCATTCTATTGGGCATGATAAATTTAATTCAGTAGTTATGTACATCTCAATTGGCTTTGAAAATTATAAATTTATAAACTTAAGTTCCAATTGCTTTTGGGATACTATCTTACAAGGACACCAATGTACACTAAAGCTCGTTAAGGAAGGAAATGCCTCAGTTGCCTTTAGCCTACTGCCTCTGGGTGAGATAGGACCTCCGTTGGTCTTTTCTGTATCGAACACACAGATTGCAAGCCCAGTGCCACTTTGAGATCATTGGCAGTAATTAACTATGCAGCTCACACACGATTGAGCCTGTATGAAAATGAGTATTCAGAGACAGGTAATGCCTGGGGGCACTCACGAACCTAAGACAGAGCCCCTTTGTGGCCTAGGCAGGCATCTCCATGACGGGTAAGGTGACCTGCTGACATCCCACGCAACCCAAGTCAAAAGCTCATTTTTTAATAAAAGGGGGCCTTAGGGCCCTGGCCCCCATTTTGGGTAACAGCTGACTTGCTTGCACACCTTGACCTTGATGTTCCTCCCTATGCTAATTCCCTGTCAGCTTCCACCGTTAGGAATGCTTAGGAGAAATTCCTTGTCTGTATATCCTGAATAATGGGAGTTAACAGATTGGAAACGAGATTGAAAAACATCAGTAGTGAACTTCTGCCCTCCGGGGTCCTCCCATTGTGCAGTAAGCCTGTATTTAACCTCCTACCCACTTCAATAAATGACATTGGGCATTTAAAAGTAAAATATATATAATTGAGTGAATACTGCAAATGTAATCTATGAACCACAAATGGGATTAATATCATGAGTGTAATTAATGATATCATGAGTGTAATTTAAAAAATAAATTTAAAGAAATCTTAAAGAAAAAGAATATAATAAAAAAATACCATGGCCAAATGTAAAAATTAAAAAAAAACTGTGCTTCCTAAAAACACAGGCCATACCTAGTTCAACTCTGCTTCGGAAACTGAGCAAAAGGTTTGGTTCTCTTCCATCCAATGCATGGTACTTCCTCGGAACAGACCTGAGTGTCATTTACACTGTGTATCTCAAGGGGAGCCCAATAGTGAATTTCCTTACCCAAAAAGAACAGTTGCTCATGGGATAAGAGACTGCATGTGATTCAATTCCGTTTATGAAGGTGAATTCAAGACTGGGTTGCCTAAAGACAAAAACACTCTGCTTTTGAGAAAAGCACACTCTTCAGCTCTATTGTATTTCCTATACAGCCAGAACAGTGAGATGGCTCAGAACAAAAAAATGTGCTTCCTAAACAAGGGACATATCTATTCCTAAACAAGGGACATATCTAACTCTGCTTAGGAAACTGAGCAAAACAGTAGCTTCTCTTCCATCCAATGCACTTTACTTGCTGGGAACAGACGCGAGTGCCATTTGCCCTGTGTATCTCAATGGGAGCACAATAGTGACTTCCCTTACGAGAAAAGAACTGTTGCTTGTAGGATAAGATACTGCATGTGATTCAACTCCGTTTATGAAAATGAATTGAAGACTGGGTTACCTAAAGAGAAAAACACTCTGCTTTTGAGAAAAGTGTACTCTTCTACTATATGGAGTTTCCTATACATCCAGAACAGTGAGCTGGCTCTGAACACAAGAACTGTGCTTCCTAAACACAAGAATCATATCTGGTTCAACTCTGTATAGGAAACAGAGCAAAAAAAAATAGCTTCTCTTCCACTGAATGCACTGTAGGTGCTAGGAACAGACAGGAGTGCCATTTGAACTGTGTATCTCAATGGGTGCCCAATAGTGACTTTCCATGCCCGAAGAGAACTGTTTCTCATAGGATAAGAGACTGCATGTGATTCAACTCCATTTATGAAGGTGAATGCAGCACTGGGTTGCCTAGAGAGAAAAACACTCTACTTTTTAGGAAAGTACTCTCTTCCCATATATGAAGTTTCCTATAAGGCCAGAACAGTGGGCTGGCTCAGAACAAAAAATTGTGCTTCCTACAAACACGGGGCATACCTAGTTCAACTCTGCATAGGAAACTGGCAAAACAGTAGCTTCACTTCCATCCAATGCACTGTACTTGCTGGGAACAGACGCGAGTGCCATTTGCACTGTGTATCTCAATGGGAGCCTAATAGTGGCTTTCCTTACCCAAAAAGGACTGTTGCTCATAGGTTAAGAGACTGCATGTGATTCAACTCCGTTTAGGAAGGTGAATTCAACACGAGGTTGCCTGAAAAAAAAAAAAAACACTCTCCTGTTGAGAAAAGCACACACTTCAGCTCTCCTGTATTTCTTATACAACCAGAATAGTGAGCTGGCTCCTCACAAAAGAACTGTGCTTCCTAACCTCACTGCCATATCTAGTTTAACTCTGCTTAGGAAACTGATCTAAATAGTAGTTTCTCTTCGATCCAATGCACTGTACAGATGGGAACAGATGCGAGTGCCATTTGCACTGTGTATCTCAATGGGAGCCCAATAGAGACTTTCCTTATCTGAAAAAAACTGTTGTTCGTAGGATAAGAGACTGCATGTGATTCAACTCCTTTTTGAAGGTGATTTCAACACTAGATTGCCTAAAGAGAAAAACTCTCTGCTTTAGAGAAAAGCACAGTCTTCTACTATACGGAGTTTCATATACAGCCAGAACAGTGAGCTGGCTCAGAACAAAAGATCTGTACTTCCTATCAAGGGCCACTTCTAATTGAACTCTGATAAATAAACTGAGCAAAACAGTAGCTTCTCTTCCATCCATGGCAGTGTACTTGCTGGGAATGGACGCGAGTGCCATTTGCACTTCGTATCTCAAGGGGAGCTCAATAGTGACTTTCCTTACCTGAAAAGAAATGTTGCTCGAAGGATAAGAGACTGCATGTGATTCAACTCCGTTTATGAATGCTAATTCAACACTGTGTTGCCTAAAGGGAAAATAGTCTGCTTTTGAGAAAAGCGCAATCTTCTACTATATGGAGCTTCCAATAGAGCCAGAACAGTGAGCTGGCCTAGAACAAAACAACAGTGTTTCCTAAACATGGACCATTTCTAGTTGAAGTCTGCTAAGGAAACTGAGCAAAACACTAGCTTCTCTTCCATTCAATACACTGTACTTGCTGGGAACAGACGCAAGTGCCATTTGCACTGTGTATCTCAAGGGAGTCCAATAGGGACTATGCTTATCCAAAAGAACTGTTGGTCTTAGGATAAGAGACAGCATGTGACTGAACTCCGTTTAGGAAGGGGAATTCAACACTGGTGTGCCTAAAGAGAAAAACACTCGGCTTTGAGAAAAGCACACTCTTCTACTATATGGATTTTCCTATATAACCAGTACAGTGAGCTGGCTCAGTAAAAAAGAACTGGGCTTCCTAAACACATGGGCCATATCTAGTTCAACTCTGTTTAGCAAACTTAGCAAAACGGTAGCTTCTCCCCAATCCAGAGCACTGTACTTGCTGTGAACAGATTTGAGTGCCATTTATACTATGTATCTCAATGGGAGTCCAATGGTGAGTTTCCTTACCCAAAAAGAACTGTTATTCATAGGATAAGAGACTGCATGTGATTCAACTCCATTTATGAACGTGAATTCAACACTGGGTGCCTAAATAGAGAAACACCATGCTTTTGAAAAATGCACACTCTACTGGTTTCTTGTATTTCCTACACAGCCTGAATAGTGAAGTGGCTCAGAACAAAAGAATTGTGCTTCCTAAACACACGGGCCATATCTAGTTCAACTCTGCTTAGGAAACTGAGAAAAACAGTAGCTTCTCTTCCATCCAATGCACTGTACTTGCTGGGAACAGATGCAAGTGCCATTCGCATTGTGTATATCAGTGGGAGCCCAGTACTGACTTTTCTTAACTGAAAAGAACTGTTGCTCATAGAATTAGAGACTACATATGATTCAACTCCATTTACAAAGATCAGTTCAACACTGGGTGGCCTAAAGAGAAAACCACTCTGATTTTGAGAAAACCTCACTCTTCTACTATAAAGTGTTTCTTATACAGCCAGAACAGTGAGCTGGTTCATAATAAAAGAACTGTGCTTCCTAAACACACGGGCCATATCTAGTTCAACTCTGCTTAGGAAACTGACCAACAACAGTATCTTCACTACGATCCAATGCACTGTACTTGCTGGGAACACAGGCGAGTGCCATTTGTACTGTGTTTCTCAAAGGGAGTACAATCGTGACCTTCCTTACCCAAAAAGAACTGTTGCTCATAGGATAAGAGACTGCATGTGATTCAACTCGGTTTATGAATGTGAATTCAACACTGGTTTGCCTAAAGAGAAAAACACTCTGCTTTTTAAAAAAAGCACACTCTTCATCTTTCCTGTGCTTGTTATACAACCAGAATAGTGAGCAGGCTCAGAAGAAAAGAACGGTGCTTCCAAACCTCACAGGCCATATCTAGTTCAAATGTGCTTAGGAAACTGAGCAAAACAGTAGCTTCTCTTCCATCCAATGCACTGTACTTGCTGGGAACAGACTGAGTCCCTTTGCACTGTGTATCTCAAGGGCAGTCCAATAGTGAATTTCCTTACCTGAAAAGAACTGTTGCTCGTAGAATAATAGACTTGATGCGATTCCACTCCATTTATGAAGTTGAATTCAACACTGGATTGCCTAAAGAAAAAAACACTCTGCTTTTTAGAAAAGCGTGCTCTTCTACTATGTGGATTTTCCTAAATAACCCAGCTCAGTGACCTGGCTCAGAGCAGAAAACTCTGCTTCCTACACACGGGCAATATCTAGTTCAACTCTGCATAGGAAACTGAGCAAAACAGTAGCTTCTCTTCCATCCAATGCACTGTACAGCTGGGAACAGACATGAGTGCCGTTTGTACTGTGTATCTCAATGGGAGCCCAATAGTGACTTTCCTTACCCGAAAAGAACTGTTGCTCATAGGATAAGAAACTGCATGTTATTCAACTCTGTTTATGAAGTTGGATTCAACACTAGGTTGCCTAAATAGAAAAACACTCTCCTTTTGTGAAAAGCACCCTCTTCAGCTCTCCTGTATTTTCTATACAACCAGAACAGTGAACTGGCTCCTAACAAAGGAACTGTGCTTCCTACACACATGTGCCATATCTAGTTCAACTCTGCTTAGGAAACTGAGCAAAACAGTAGGTTCTCTTTCATCCAATGCACTGTACTTGCTGGGAACAGACGGGAGTGCCATTTGTACTGTGTATCTCAATGGGAGCCCAATAGTGACTTTCTTTACCTGAAAAGATCTGTTGTTCGTAGGATAAGAGACTGCATGTAATTCAACTCTGTTTATGAACACTGGGTTGCCTAAGGAGAAAAAATTTGCTTCTGAGAAAAGTGCACTCTTCCACTATATGGAGTTTCCAATACAACCAGAACAGTGAGCTGGCTCAGAACAAAAGAACTGTGCTTCTTAAGCACACAGGCCATATCTAGTTCAACTCTACTTAGGAAACTGAGCAAAAGAGTAGCTTCTCTTCCATCCAATGCACTGTACTTGCTCGGAACAGACCTGAGTGTCATTTGCACTGTGTATCTCAGTGGGAGCCCAGTAGTGAATTTCCTTACCCAAAAAGAACTGTTGCTCATGGGATAAGAGACTGCATGTGATTCAACTCCATTAATGAAGGTGAATTCAACACTGGGTTGCCTAAAAGAAAATCAGGTGTTTATTGTGGAGGTATCATTTTGGAATTTTGTGGACCTCACTAGCACTTTGCTTCTTCCTATTCTCATGTGGTCTTCATTTATCATGTGCTCTTCAGAGTAGATTTTTATTTTTTAATGCTGAGTGTTGTTTGTTGATGGAGGGAAGAGGTCTTAATTACAGGCTTACGCCACAATGGGAGAACTCTGGAGGGCCAAAGTTCGCTACTGATGTTTTACAATCTTGCCTCTAAGCTCTTAATGTCCATTATGCAGGATACACAGACAAGGAACTTCCCTTAAGCCTTCAGGAGGGTGGAACCCAGCAGGGAATTAGCATAGAGTGGATATCAAGGTCAAGGTCAGCAAGCAAGGCAACAGTTACCCAAAACAGGGGCCAGGACCCTACAGGTCTCCCTTTTACTAAAAAATGAGCTTCTGACTTAGGTTGCAATGGTCAAGAGACAGCCCAAACTGACCTACTCTGGTGATAATATGGTCAAACAACCTAATTGTCGTGCTAGAAACCTCATCCAATGACTGAGGTAACTGGATGCAGGGATCCACATCCAAGCCCCAGGTGTAACTCCAAGAGTCCAACTGGCGAGAAAGAGGAGGGTTTGTATGAGCGATAATTGTTGAGACCAAGGTTGGATAAAGCACAGGGACAAATACCCAAATGAATGGAAACAAATGAACTATGAACAAAAAGCTGAGGAGCCCCCAACTGGATCAGGCCTCTGGATAAGTGAGACAGTTGATTATCTTGATTTGTTTCGGAAGCATCCAGGCAGTGGGACTGGAACCTGCCTTCAGTGCATGTGCTGGCTGCTTGGAACTGGGGCTTATACAGGGATACTTGGCGCAGCCTGGGAGGAAGGGACTGGACCTGCCTGGACTGAATCTACCAAGTTGAACACAATCCTCAGGGGAGTCTTTGCTCTGGAGGAGATGGGAATGAGGGGTGGGCTGAGGTGAAGGCGGAGGGGGGGTAGAGGGGGAAGAACAGGGGAATCAGTGGCTGATATGTAAAATTAAATTAAATTATAAAATAAAATAAAAAATGGGAAAAAAATATAAAAAAATAAAAAAACAGTCTGCATTTGAGAAAAGCACATTGTTCTACTACAAGGAGTTTCCTATACATCCAGAACAGTGAGCTGGCTGAGACAAAAGAACTGTGATTCTTAAACACACGGGCCATATCTAGTTCAACTCTGCTTAGGAAACTGACCAACAACAGTAGCTTCTCTTCTGTCCAATGCAGTGTACTTGCTGAGAATAGACAAGAGTGCCATTTGCACTGTGTATATCCTTGGGAGCCCAATTGTGACTTCCCTTAACCAAAAAGAACTATTGGTGGTAGGATAAGAGACTGCATGTGATTCAACTCCGTTTATGAAGGGGAATTCAACACTGGGTTGCCTAAAGGGAAAAACACTCTGCTTTTGAGAAAAGCGCACTCTTCTACTATATGGAGTTTCCTATACAGCCATAGCAGTGAGCTGGCTCAAAACAAAAAAAACTGTGCTTCCTAACCACACAGGCCATATCTAGTTCAACTGTGATTAGCAAACTGAGCAAAGCAGTAGGTTCTCTTCCATCCAATGCACTGTACTTGCTAGGAACACACGCAAGTGCCATTTGTACTGTGTATCTCAATGGGAGCCGAATATTGACTTTCGTTACCCAAAAAGAACTGTTACTGGTAGGATAAGAGACTGCATGTAATTCAACTCCATTTATGAGGGTGAATTCACCACTGGGTTGCCTAAACAGAAAAATACTCTGCTTTTGAGAAAACCATACTCTTCTACTATATGGAGTTTCCTATACAGCCAGAACAGTGAGCTGACTCAGAACAAAACAAAATTGTGCTTCCTAAATACATGGGCTATAACCAGGTCAACTCTGCTTAGGAAACTGAGCAAAACAGTAGCTTCTCTTCCATCCAATGCACTGTACTTGCTGGGAACAGACGTGAATGCCATTTGCACTGTGTATCTCAAAGGGAGCCCAATATTGACTTTCCTTACCAGAAAAGAACTGTTTTTTGTAGGGTAAGAGACTGCGTGTGTTTCAACTCCTTATATGATGGTGAATTCAACACTGGGTTGCCTAAAGAAAAAACACTCTGCTTTTGAGAAAAGCGCCCTCTTCTACTATATGGAGTTTCTTATACAGCCAGAACAGTGAGCTGGCTCTGAACAAAAAAAACTGTTCTTCCCAACCACACAGGCCATATCTAGTTCAACTCTGCTTAGGAAACTGAGCAAAAAAGTAACTTCTCTTCCATCCAATGCACTGTACTTGCTGGGAACAGACAAGAGAGCCATTTGCACTCTGTATCTCAATGGGAGCCCTATAGTGACTTTCCTTACCCGAAAAGAACTGTTGCTTGTAAGAGAAGAGATTGCATGTTATTCAACTCCATTTATGAAGGTGACTTCAACACTGGGTTGCCTAAGAGAAACACTCTGCTTTTGAGAAAATCGCACTCTTCTACTATATGGAGTTTCCTATATAGGTAGAACAGTGAGCTGGCTCAGAACAACAAAAAAAAAACTGTGCTTCCTAACCACACAGGACATATCTAGTTCAACTCTGCTTATCAAATTTAGCAAAACAGTAGCTTCTCTCCCATCCAATATACTGTACTTGCTAGGAACAGACGCAAGTGCCTTTTGCACTGTGCATCTCAAAGGGAGCCCAATAGTGACTTTCCTTACCCGAAACGAACTGTTGCTCGTAGGATAAGACACTGCATGTGATTCAACTCCGTTTATGAAGATGAATTCAACACTGGGTTGCCTAAAGAGAAAAACACTCTGCTTTTGAGAAAAGCGCACTCTTCTACTCTATGAAGTTTCCTATACAACCAGAAGAGTGAGCTCGCTCAGAACAAAAAAACTGTGCTTCCTAAGCACACGGGCCATATCTAGTTCAACTCTGCTTAGGAAACTGAGCAAAACAGTCGCTTCTCTTCCATCCAATGCACTGTACTTTCTGGGAACATACCCGACTGCCCTTTGCACTGTGCATCTCAATGGGAGCCCAATAGTGACTCTCCTTACCTGAAAAAAACTGTTGCTCCTAGGACAACACACAGCACATGATTCAACTACTTTTAGGACTGGGAAATGAACACTGATCTGTCTTACAGAAATACACTCTGCTTTTGAGAAAGGAGCACTCTTCTAGTCCACTGTGTTTCCTATAGGGCCAGAAGAGTGACCTTGCTCAGAACAAAAGGACTGTGCTTCCAACACACTCGGGACTTATCCAGTTCAACTCTGGTTAAGATAGTGAGAACAACCAAAGCTTGTCCTACATCCAATGCACTGCACTGGCTTGGAACAAACGCAGGTGCGATTCATAATGTGTATCTCAAGGGGAGCCCAATAGTGACTCTCCTTACCTGAAAAGAACTGTTGCTCCTAGGACAAGATACAGCACGTGATTCAACTCCTAGTAGGACTGGGAAATTAACACCGAATTGCCTTACAACAAACACACTCTGCTTTTGAGAAAGGAACACTCTTATAGTCTACAGTTTTTCCTATAGGGTCCGAAGAGTGACCGTTCTCAAAATAAAGAACTGTGCCTGCTCCACACTCGTCCCTTATCTAGTTTAATTATGCTTAAGAAACTGAGAAGGACCATAGCTTGTCTTACATCTAGTGCACTGTAGTTGCTGGGTACAGACACGGGTGCGATTCGCACTGTGTATCTCATTGGGAGCCCAATAGTGTCTTTCCTTACCGGAAAAGAACTGTTGCTCCTAGGACAAAATACAGCACCTGATTCAACTCCTAGTAGGACTGGGAAATTAACACTGAGTTGCCTTACAAGAAACACACTCTGCTTTTCAGAAAGGAGCACCCTTCTCATCTACTGTGTTTCCTATAGGGCCAGAAGAGTGACCTTGCTCAGAAGAAAACAACTGTGTTTCCAACACACTGGGGGCATATCCAGTTCAACTCTGGTTAAGAAACTGTGAGGAACCATAGCTTGTCTTACATCCAATGCACTGCAGTGGCTGAGAACAGACACGGGTGCGATTCACACTGTGTATCTCAATGGGAACCCAATAGTGACTTTCCTTACCGGAAAAGAACTGTTGCTCCTAGCACAAGATACAGCATGTGATTCAACTTCGTTTAGAACTGGGAAATTAACACTGAGTTTCCTTACAAGAAACACACACTGCTTTTGAGAAAGGAGACTTCTAGTCTACTGTGATTCCTATAGGGCCAGAAGAGTGACCTTGCTCAGAACAAAAGAACTCTGCTTCCCACACACTCTGAGCATATCCAGTTCAACTCTGCTTGAGAAACTGAGAAGAACCATAGTTTGTCCTAAATCCAATGCACTGTAGTGGCTGGGAACAGACGGGGGTGCGATTCGCACTGTGTATCTCATTGGGAGCCCAATAGTGACTTTCCTTACCCAAAAAGAACTGTTGCTCCTAGGACAAGATACAGCACGTGATTCAACTCCTAGTAGGACTGGGAAATTAACACTGAGTTGCCTTACAAGAAACACACTCTGCTTTTCAGAAAGGAGCACCCTTCTAGTCTACTGTGTTTCCTATAGGACCACAAGAGTGAACTTGCTCAGAACAAAAGAACTGTGCTTCCCACACACTTGGGGCATATCCAATTCAACTCTCCTTAAGAAACTGAGAAGAACTGTAGCTTGTCTTACATCCAATACACTGTATTGCTTGGAACAGACACGGGTGCGATTCCCAAAGGGTTTGTCAATGGGAGCCCAATAGTGACTTTTTTTACCCGAAAAGAACTGTTGCTCCTAGGAAAAGGTACAGCACGTGATTGAACTCCTAGTAGGACTGGGAAATTAACACTGAGTTGCCTTACAAGAAACACACTCTGCCTTTGAGAAAGGAGCACCCTTCTAGTCTATTGTGTTTCCTATAGGACCAGAAGAGTGACCTTGCTCAGAACAAAAGAAATATGCTTCCCACACACTCGGGGCATATCCAGTTCAACTCTGCTTAAAAAACTGAGAAGAACCGTAGCTTGTCTTACATCCAATGCACTGTAGTGACTGAAAACAGATGCGAGTGCAATTCGCAAAGTATATGTATCTTAATGGGAACCCAATAGTGACTTTCCTTACCCGAAAAGAACTGTTGGTCCTAGGACAATATACAGCACGTGATTCAACTCCTAGTAGGACTGGGAAAGTAATACTGAGTTTCCTTAGAAGAAACACACTCTGCTTTGAGAAAGGAGCACTTTTCTAGTCTACTGTGTTTCCTACAGGGCCAGAAGAGTGACCTTGCTCAGAACAAAAAACTGTGCTTTCCACACACTCGGGCATATCCAGTTCAACTCTGCTTATGAAACTGAGAAGAACCGTAGTTTGTCTTACATCCAATGCACTGTAGTTGCTGGGAACAGACGTGGGTGCGATTTGTACTGTGTATGTGTCTCAATGGGAGACCAATAGTGACTTTCCTTACCCAAAAAGAACTGTTGCTCCTAGGAAAAGATACAGCACGTGATTCAACTTCTAGTAGGACTGGGAAATTAACCCTGAGTTGCCTTACAAGAAACACACTGTGATTTTGAGAAAGGAGCACCCTTCTAGTCTACTGTGTTTCCTATAGGGCCAGAAGAGTGTCCTTGCTCAGAACAAAAGAACTCTGCTTCCCACACACTCGGGGCATATCCAATTCAACTCTCCTTAAGAAACTGAGAAGAACCATAGCTTATCTTACATCGAATTCACTGTAATTGCTGGGAACAGACGCTGGTGTATTTCGCACTGTGTATCTCAATGGGAGCACAATGATGACTCTCCTTACTCGAAAAGAACTGCTGCTCCTTGGACAAGATACAGCACGTGATTCAACTCGTTTAGGACTGGGAAATTAACACTGAGTTGCCTCACAAGAAACACAATCTGCTTTTGAGAAAGGAGCACACTTCTCGTCTACTGTGTTTCCTATATGGCCAGAAGTGTCACCTTGCTCAGAACAAAACAACTGTGCCTGCTCCACACTCGGTCCACATCTAGTTCAACTCTGCTTAAGAAACTGAGAAGAACCATAGCTTGTCTTACATCCAATGCACTGTAGTGGCTGGGAACAGACGCGTGTTCGATTCGTGCTGTGTATTTCAATAGGAGCCCCTTTGTGACTTTCCTACCCGAAAAGAATTGCTGCTCCTAGGACAAAATACAGCATGTGATTCAACTTCGTTTAGGACTGGGAAATTAACGCTGAGTTGCCTTACAAGAAACACACTCTGCTTGAGTAAGGAGCACTCTTCTAGTCTACTGTGTTTCCTATAGGGCCAGAACAGTGACCTTGCTCAGAACAAAAGAACTGTGCATGCTCCACACTTGGTCCATATCTAGTTCAACTCTGCTTAAGAAACTGAGAAGAACTGTAGCTTGTCTTACATCCAATGCAATGTAGTTCCTGGGAACAGATGAGTGTGCTCTTTGCACTGTGTATCTCAAAGGGAGCCCAATAGTGACTTTCCTTACCCGAAAAGAACTGTTACTCATAGGACAAGAGACAGCATGGCATTCAACTCCATATATGAAGGAGAAATTAACACTGTCTCTAATTGAGAAAAGATCCCTCTTCTACTCTACTGTGTTTCCTAAAATGCCAGACAGTGATCTTGCTCAGAACAAAGAACTGTACTTCCTACACACACGTGCCATATCTAATTCAACTCTGCTTAGGAAACTGAGAAGAACCATAGCTTCTCTTACATCCAATCTACTGTTGTTGCTGGAAACAGACTAGGGTGCTATTTGCACTGCGTCTCAATGGGTGCCCAATACTGACTTTCCTTTCCCAAAAAGTAGTGTTGCTTGTAGGACAAGAGACAGCATGTGATTCGACTCAGTGTATGAAGTGGAAATCAATACTGAGTTGCCTTACAAGAAACATAGTCTGAATTTGGGAAAGGAGCACTCTTCTACTCTTCTGTGTTTGTTATGGAGCCTGAACAATGAGCTTGGTCTGAACAAAAGTACTGTGCTTTCTACACACAGGCCATATGTAGTTCAACTCTGTTTAGGAAACTGAGAAGAACAGTAGATTCTCTTACATCCAATGCTCTATAATTGCTGGGAATGGATGCGGGTGCTATTTGCACTGTGTATCTCAATTGGATCACAATAGTTACTTTCCTTACCCGAAAAGAACTGTTGCTCATAGGACCAGAGACATCATTTGATTCCACTCTGTTTATCCATAGGAATTCAACACTAGGTTGCCTTACAAGAAACACACTCTGCTTTTGAGAAAGGAGCTCTCTTTTCCTCTACTGTGTTTCCTATACAACCAAACAGTGAGCTTGCTCAGTACAAAAGACCTGTGCTTCCTACACACCAGCCATATCTAGTTCAACTCCGCTTTGGCAACTGAGAAGAACAGAAGCTTCTTTTACATCCTATGTGCTATACTTGCTGGAAGCAGACACCAATTTTTTTCCACTGTGTTTATGAATGGGAGTGCAATTATGAAATTGCTTATCAGTGAAGAACTCTTCATTCTAAGAGTCATCTTGTGGTTAAACTGGCTTTCTGAAAGGTAATTCAATGACCAGTTCCCTTACAAGCGCACACTTTGCAGATGCAAATAGTGAAAGCTTTACTTCTTCCTTTCCAATTTGTATCCCCTTGTTCTTCTCAAACTTCAAGTATTATATTTAATAAGTATGGAGAGAGCGGACAGCCTTGTCTTCTTCCTGATTTTAGTACAGTCACTTTGCGTTTTTCTCCATTTACTTTGATGTTGGCTGTTGGGTTGCTGTAAATTTGCCTTTGTTATGTTTAGTTGTGTTCCCTGTATTCCTGATCTCTCTAAGACCTTTATCATGAAGGGTTGTTGCTTTTTGTCAAAGACCTTTTCAGCATCTAGTGAGATGATCAGGTGTTTTTTTTTTTATTTCTGTTTCTTTCTATGGTGTATTGCATTGGCAGACTTTTGTATGTTGAGCCATCCTTGCATCTCTGGGATGAAGCCTACTTGGTCATGTTTTGACATGTTCTTGGACTTTGTTTGCCAGTATTTTATTGAGTATTTTTGCATCAATGTTCATGAGGGAGATTTGTCTGTAGTTCTCTTTCTTTGTTGCATCTTTGTTTGGCTTGGGAATCAGGGTAATTGTACTCTCATAGAAGGAATTTGGTAACATTCCTTCTGGTACTATTGTGTGGAACAATTTAAAGAGTATTGGTATTAGCTCTTCTTTGAAGATCTGGTAGAATTCTGCATTGAAATCATCTGGTCCTGGGCTTTTTTTGCTTGGGAGACTTTTAATGACTGTTTCTGTTTCCTTAGGGGTTATTGGTCTATTTAAATAGTTTATCTGGTCTTGATTTAACTTAGGTATGTGGTACCTATCCAGAATATTATACATTTCTTATAGATTTTCCAGTTTTGTGGAGTACAGGTTTTTTAAGTATGACCTGATGATTCTCTGGATTTCCTCATTGTTAGTTTTTATGTCTCCCTTTTTGTTTCTGATTTTTGCTTATTTGGATGCTCTCGCTCTCTCTCTCTCTCTCTCTCTCTGCCTTTTGGTTAGTTTGGGTAAGGGCTTGCCTATCTTGTTGATTCTCTCAAAGAACCAACTATTTGTTTCTTTGATTCTTGTTCAAAGCACTGTTCTCTTTGAACAAGTATCTCTTTGAAATTTGCTCAGGAACTTGAATAGAACAGTGGCTTGTCTTACTTCCAAAGCACTGTACTTTTGGGGAAGAGAGATCAGTTGTATTTCCACTGTGCATATGAATGGGAGCACAACAGTTACTTTGCTGACCAGAGAAGAACTGTTGTTTCAAGGACAAAAGTAAACCTGTAGAGAAACTGCATTTATGAAAGGGAATCCAACACCAAGATTCCTTACAAGAAACATACTTTCTTTTAGAGAAAGAAGAGCTCTTCTCTTTATTGTATTGTCAGTGCAACCAAACAGTAAGGTTACTAAGAAGTAAAGTACTGTGCTTCCCAGCAACACGGGTGACATCTCTTTGAGCTCTACTCAGGAACTTGAAAAGAACAGTGACTCTCCTACATCCGACACACTGTACTTTCTGGGAACAGACAAGTTTTATTAACTTGGTTGTATTAACACTGTGTATATGAATGGGAGCACCAGTGTGATTTTGCTTACCAGAGAAGAACTGTTGTTTCAAGGACAAGAGGCAACATGTTGCTCACTGCATTCATGAAAAGGAACTCAACACCTAGTTCCCTTAGAGAAACACACTTTATTTCCAAGAACAAATGAGTCTACTCTTTACTGTATTAGCAACGCATCTTGCTTGCTCAGAAGACAAGCACTGTTCTTACTAGAATCACAGGTGATATCCCTTTGAAGTCTGCTGAGGAACTTGATAAGAACACTGGCTTCTCTTACTTTCAAAGCACTGTACTTTCTGTGAACAGACACAAGATATATTTTCACTGTGCATATGAATGGGAACACAAGAATGACTTTGCTTAACAGAGCTGTTGTTTCAAGGACAAGAGGCAACCTGTAGATAAACTGCATTTATGAAAGGGAATTCAACACGGAGATTCCTTACACGAAACACCAAGGAACTCATACAGCTTATAAACACCTTTAGTAATGTAGCAGGATACAAGATTAACTCAAAAAAATCAGTAGCCCTCCTATACACAAATGATAAAAGGGTTGAGAAAGAAGTCAGAGAAACATCACCCTTTACAATAGCCACAAATGATATAAAATACCTTGGGGTAACTCTAACTAAGCAAGTGAAGGACCTGTATGAAAAGAACTTTAAGTCCCTGAAGAAAGAAATTGAAGATGTCAGAAAATGGAAAAATCTCTCATGCTCATGAATAGGTAGAATCAATATAGTAAAAATAGCAATCTTACCAAAAGCAATCTACAGATTCAGTGCAATCCCCATCAAAATCCTAACACAATTCTTCACAGACCTGGAAATCATTAGGGAAATGCAATTCAAAATGACTCTGAGACACCATCTTACCACCCATCAGAATGGCTAAGATCAAAAACACTGAAGACAGCTTATGTTGGAGAGGATGTGGAGCAAGGGGAACACTCCTACACTGTGGGTGGGAATGCAAACTTGTACAGCCACTTTGGAAATCAATATGGCTCTTTCTTAGAAAATTGGGAATCAACCTTCCTCAAGACCCAGCTATACCACTCTTGGGCATATACCCAAGGAATGCTCAATCATACCACAAGGACATTTGCTCAGCTATATTCATATCAGCATTATTTGTAATAGCCAGAACCTGGAAACAACCTAGATGCCCTTCAGCTGAAGAATGGATAAATAAAATGTGGTACATCTACACAATGGAGTACTACTCAGCAGAGAAAAACCATGACATCATGAGGTTTGCAGGCAAATGGATGGAACTAGAAAATATCACTCTGAGTGAGGTAACCCAGACTCAGAAAGACAAACATGGTATGTACTCACTCATAAGTGGATACTAGATGTAAAGCAAAGAATAACCAGACTGCAACTCACAACTCCAGGGAGGACCCTAAGAAAGACACAGGGATTGCCCAGCGACAGAGAAATGGATGAGATCTACATGAGAAAACTGGGGGTGAGGGGGGTAATGGAGGGCAAGGGTCAGAGGAAAGAGAGCTTAGGGTTGCGAGAGGTCCCTGCTGGATCAGGAACAGAATGGGAGAATAAGGGAAGAGATACCATGATAAATGAAGACCCCATGGGCATAGGAAAAAGCATAGTGCTAGAGAGGTCCCCAGAAATCCACAAAGATACCTCCATTATAGACTACTGGCAATGGTTGAGAGAGTGTCTGAGCTGACCTACTCTGGTGATCGGATGGCCAAACACCCTAACTGTCATGATAGAACTCTCATCCAGTGACTGATGGAAGCAGATGCAGAGATCCAAGACCAAACCCCAGGTGGATCTCCAGGAGCCCAATTGGTGAGAGAGAGGAGGGATTATATGAGCAAGAGATATCGAGACTGTGATTGGAAAAAGCACAGGGACAAACAGCCAAACAATAGAAACACATGAACTGTGAACCAATAGCTGAGGAGCCCCCATGGAACTGGACCAGGCCCTCTGAATAAGTGAGACAGTTGATGAGAATGAGCTGTTTAGGAGGCTCCCAGGCAGTGGGACTGGGACCTGTCCTTGGCGCATGAGCTGGCTTTTTGGAACCTAGGGCCTATGCTGAGACACTTTGCTCAGCCTTAGTGCAGGGAGGCGGGGACTGGACCTGCCTCAACTGAATCTACCAGGCTGGGCTGACTCCCCAGGGAAGACCTTG
>CABHPH010128477.1:712-42226 GCA_902168325.1 Peromyscus nudipes
TTCTGCATCTAGTGAGATGATCATGTGGTTTTTTTCTTTCAGTTTGTCTATATGGTGTATTACATTGACGGACTTTCGTATGTTGAACCACCCTTGCATCCCTGGGATGAAACCTACTTGATCATGATGGATAATTGTTTTGATGTGTTCTTGGAGTCTGTTTGCCAGTATTTTATTGAGTATTTTTGCATCAATGTTCATGAGGGAGATCGGTCTGTAGTTCTCTTTGTTTGTTGTATCCTTGTTTGGTTTAGGAATCAGGGTAATTGTAGCCTCATAGAAGGAGTTTGGTAATGTTCCTTCTGTTTCTACTGTGTGGAACAATTTAGAGAGTGTTGGTATTACCTCTTCTTTGAAGATCTGGTAGAATTCTGTACTGAAACCATCTGGTCCTGGGCTTTTTTTGGTTGGGAGACTTTTAATGACTGTTTCTATTTCGTTAGGGGTTATTGGACTATTTAAATAGTTTATCTGGTCTTGATTTAACTTAGGTATGTGGTACCTATCCAGAAAATTATCCATTTCTTTTAGATTTTCCAGTTTTGTGGAATAGAGGCTTTTTAAGTATCACCTGATGATTCTCTGGATTTCCTCAATGTCTGTTGTTATGTCTCCCTTTTCATTTCTGATTTTGTTAATCTGGATGCTCTCTCTCTGTCTTTTGGTTAGTTTGGATAAAGGCTTGTCTATCTTGTTGATTTTCTCAAAGAACCAACTCTTTGTTTCATTGATTTTTTTGTATTGTTCTCTTTGTTTCTATTTTATTGATTTCAGCTCTCACTTTGATGATTTCCTGGCGTCTATTCTTCCTGGGAGACTTTGCTTCTTCCTGTTCTAGAGCTTTCAGGTGTGCAGTTAAGTCACTAGTGTGAGATTTCTCCAACTTCTTTATGTGAGCATTTAGTGCTATGAATTTCCCTCTTAGCTCTGCTTTCATAGTGTCCCATAGGTTTGGGTATGTGGTGTCTTCATTTTCGTTGATCTCTAGGAATTCTTTAATTTCTTTCTTTATTTCTTCCCTAACCCATTGGTGATTCAGTTGAGCATTATTCAGTTTCCATGAGATTGTAGGTTTTCTGTAGTTTTTGTTGTTGTTGAAATCTAACTTTAAACCATGGTGGTCTGATAGAACACAGGAGGTTATTCCAATTGTTTTGTATCTGTTGAGATTTGCTTTGTGGCCAAGTATGTGGTCGATTTTGGAGAAGGTTCCATGGGGTGCTGAGAAGAAGGTATATTCTTTTTTGTTAGGATGGAATGTTCTGTAGATATCAATTAAGTCCATTTGGGTCGTGACATCAGTTAAGTCCTTTATTTCTCTGTTAAGTTTCCATTTTGGAGATCTGTCCAGTGGTGAAAGTGGGATGTTGAAGTCTCCCACTATTAATGTGTGGGGTTTTATATGTGGTTTAAGCTTTAGTAGTGTTTCTTTTACATATGTGGGTGCCCTTGTGTTTGGGGCATAAATGTTCATAATTGAAACTTCTTCTTGGTGAATCCTTCCTGTGATGAATATGTAATGCCCTTCTTGATCTCTTTTGATTGATTTTAGTTTGAAGTCTATTTTGTTGGATATCAGGATGGCTACACCCACTTGTTTCTTAAGACCATTTGATTGGAAAGTCTTTTCCCAGCCTTTTATTCTTAGGTAGTGTCTGTCTTTGTATTTGAGGTGTGTTTCTTGTATGCAACAGAAAGATGGGTCCTGCTTTCGTATCCATTCTGTAAGCCTGTGTCTTTTTATAGGCGCTTTACGTCCATTGATATTAAGAGATATTAATGACCAGTGATTGTTCATTCCTGTTATTTTTTGGTGGTAGTGTGTCTGTACTTCTTATCTTTGGGGTTTACTGCTGTGGTGTTATCTATTGTCTGTGTTTTCAAGGGTGTATCTGACTTCCTTGGGCTGGAATTTTCCTTCTAGTGCTTTCTGTAGGGCTGGGTTAGTGGATAGGTATTGTTTAAATCTGGCTTTGTCTTGGAATGTCTTGTTCACTCCGTCTATGATGCTTGAAAGTTTTGCTGGGTATATTAGTCTAGGCTGGCATCCATGGTCTCTTAGTGTCTGCATTACATCTGTCCATGTTCTTCTGGCTTTCAAATTCTCCATTGAGAAATCGGGTGTTATTCTTATGGGTTTGCCTTTATAGGTCACTTGGCCTTTTTCCTTTGCTGCTCTTAATATTCTTTCTTTATTCTGTATATTTAGTTGTTTAATTATTATGTGGTGAGGGAACTTTTTGGGGGGTCTAGTCTGTTTGGTGTTCTATAGGCTTCTTGTATCTTCATAGGCATTTCCTTCTTTAAGTTGGGAAAGTTTTCTTCTATGATCTTGTTGAATATATTTTCTGTGCCTTTAAGTTGGTATTCTTCTCCTTCTTCTATCCCTATTATTCTTAGGTTTGGTCTTTTCCTGGTGTCCCAGATTTCTTGGACATTTTGGGTCATGACTTTGTTGGCTTTAGTGTTTTCTTTGACTGATGAATCTATTTCTTCTACTGTATCCTCTACACCAGAGATCCTCTCCTCCATCTCTTGCATTCTGTTGGTTATACTTGCATCTGAATTTCCTGATAGTTTACTTAGATTTTCTATTTCCAGCATTCCCTCTGTTTGTGTCTTCTTCATTTTTTCTATTTCCCTTTGCAGGTCTTGGACCTGTTTCATTGCTTTTTCATGGCTTTCTTTCAGTGCTTTATTGTTTTCTTCCAGGACTTTATTGTTTTCTTCTACTTTAATTGTCCTTTCCTCTAGGTTTTTACAGCGTTCTTGCCATTTTTTTGTCTGTTCCTCTATATAAGCCTCTACCTTCTTCATGATGTTATTCATAAGGCTGTTTTCTTCTGCTTCTTCCAATTTTTGATGATCAGCTCTAGATGTTGGAGGAGGGCTAGGTTCTGGTGATGCTGTATTGCTCTTCATTTTGTTGTATGTACTTCTGCCTTGACGTCTGCCCATCTCCTTGTGTTCTATCTTGGTCTTATCAGCGCACTTGGTACAGAAAGAGCTGACAGATTTGGGAAGTATCTCTCTGTTGTCCAGATGGAACTCTCTTGTCCAAATGGGAAGTCCGAGGCAGGTTGGGAGCTCTTGTCCAGATGGGAAGGCCGAAGCAGGATGGGAGCTTTGTCCAGAAGGGAAATCTGGGGCAGGATGGGAGCTGGGGGCCGGTCTCTAAGTCTCAGGAAGCAGCAGGGGGCTCTGGGTATGATGGACTTGGGGGCAGGGCTTGGAGACTGCAGGGGGCCCTTCCCGGTAGGGGTGGGGGTAAAAGGGAGCCTGCCCGCTGGCCAGAGGCTGGGGCCAAGGTGGGCAGGTCTTCCCAGGGGTGGCTGGTGCCCAGAGACGGGATCTAGGGTGAGGACCAAATGGCTAGTTTTAATACTGGCCTCATCACTAACAGTTGTATGATTTCTGTGAGTTGATTTCATCTGGTCAATTATATTAATTCATTAATCCAAAAAATATGGGTGAGGTTTCTGCAATCTGCCAGGCACTATTTAGGTGTTGAATATCATCTATTGTATTTCCTTGTGGATTACAATCTAGTGGGGCTTTGATGTGGACAGATACATAATTTATATGGCAGCTGATGCCAAGTTGGTCTTTGTAGAACATTTAGAAAGAACATCTGCTTTTTAAGGAATAAATCTCTAAAGTTCTTGAACAGTTACAACAAATAAAGTAATTGATAGTATGTCTTTAATATAAACCATGATTAATTATTATGGGTTTTCTTCTCATCTGGCTGATTGGTTGTCTCTAATTATTTGTTTGTAAGTTATGTTGTCATTAAAAAGTTTTAGACTTTAGAGACAGCAACATACTATTTTCTAAAACAATTATCTGGATTTTTAAAGATTAATTTGTTTTTATTTGCTATGTATGAATTTTTGCCTGCATGTGTGTATCTGCACCACATGTGTGCAGTGCCTGCTGAGGCCAGAAAAGGATGTTGGATTCTCTGGAACTGGAGTTATGGTTGTGAGCTGCCATGTGGATGCCAGTGCTGGGAACTAGACCCTGGTCCTCTGCAGGAGCAGCAAGTGTTCTTAAATACTAAGCTATCTCTCCAGCTGAGAATTTCTATTTTTTATTTTATTTTATCAGAACCAGTTAGAAGTAGCTGCTATGACTTTCTGGTTACATGTGAGGAATTGAACATATGATTTCATATGTATTACTTTCCAAACTCTACTAACAAGTTATCAAAAGGAAAAACAAACAGATATGAATCCTTAAGGACAGAGAGCAAAAGTAGAGTAGAGCAGTGGAGAAAGGAATAATGCTAATTTGTAAGGCCTACCGCAGCAAGAGACCAACTAGACACTGATTGTACCTCTCTCTAGAACTCCCAAAGGACTCAGGAACTGGAGACTCAGATAGTAGTACATGCAGGGTTAGAGTGGGCAAAAGACAAGAAGACTATTAAAAGTCCAAATGTAGAGAGCTTATACTCTAGGTTCCTAGAAATCTAGGATCTGAGAAATTTACTGGAGGTAAGATTTATCTGTGGAGGAGTAGGCATTGAACAAGGAAGAACCTTTGGACTTGGGAAAACAGGCATAATTGAGGAGAAAAATCAGATATCAGATTGAAAACATGGATTAATGAAATATGAAAGAAGGTTTCCTAGAGTATCTACCCACAATTGCTGTATCCAGATCCAAAGCTGCCTGGCAGGAGTGAGGAATTCTCTCAGGACAGTACCACCTATTTAAAGGGAGCCAGATATTTTGCATTTCCAAAGGCCAGTGTCCATTTTCAGTTGGCTAGGCATACAAAGCTGTGTCTCACTCACATGTGCGTGGACAGCCAAGCTTTTGGGGGGAAAGTAAATAGAATAAAGAACAAAATCAACACAAAGAAAAACAACTTCAAAGAAACTACATAAAAATGATGTCAACCCTAAAAGATTATAATTGCACAGGCAGAAGAGGAGACCTAACATAACTGTTTCTACTTCCATTCCTTGTTGATGTTTTTTTCTCAGAATTGTCCCATGTTGACATTTACGGCTTGTTACTTTCTGTCACTTCTGAATGTAAGCTGTGTGAGGGACTTCTTCATTTCTTTATTACTAGAGCTCAAGACTACCACATGGGGATGTTCAACAAATACTGCTGGTTGAGTGGATTAAGAACTGCACCCATAATCAAGAACAGGGTAATCAAAAAGAAAGGAAAATACATTGAAATGATAATACTGTAAAAATTTAAAAGTTCAATAGATGAACAAAATAAAATTGGGAAAATATTCTCAAAATATAGAAGAAAATAGTGAATGGGAATAGGGATGAAAGAAATTAGAAAATTGGGCAAGAAGTTTTAGCATTTGACTGATAAATCCATGTAGAAAAACTTGAAAATTTGAGAAAAAAGATTAACATAGAAGATAAAGAATTTACATATTAAAAAGATGAGTTTCTAGAATTTAGGAGTTCATTGGCTGAGAAAATAAATAATACAATCATCTCCAGACACATAATTGGTAATATTTCAGATGAATGGGCTAATGAGAATCCACTGAGCATCCACACTGGAAATAAAATAATTGCCTGCTTGGTCTACTGATTACAATCATGGAAAGCTACAGAGCAGAAGAAGGCAATTTCTATGCAAACTATTAAACTTGTATGGCTTAAAAATGGTTCTGAGGTACAAATAAAAAATACACTTCTCAGACAACCAACCAACCTTAGCAAGGTACAAGAAAGCCCACATATTCTTGGGAAAAGTTTAATCCACAAAAAAGAAATTGGAGGAGGAAATTTGTTAGAACACTGTTCATTGCCAGCCTTAGTTTTCAGTCATTTAAAGCATTGGATACACCATATGTTGGCCACCATAGGTCCTGTTGGAGCACACAAAACAGTTGTTTGATTCACATTACTGTAGAGTTTGTCAGTGGATTTTAATGATATTCCTGGGGATTTGTTAAAATGTAGTGTGGTGGTATTGTGTTCCCCAAAATATTGTGTACCTTAATAAACTTATCTGGGGTCAGAGACGGAGTAGCCACAATATGAAACAGAGGTTAGGCAGTGGTAGCATACGCCTTTAATCCTAACATTCCAGAGGCAGAAATTCATGTGTTCAAGGATACACCCAAGCGTGGTGACCCACACCTTTAATCCCAGAAAGCACGCCTTTAATCCCAGGGAGTGGTGGTAGAAAGCAGAAAGGTATATAAGGCGTGAGGACCAGAAACTAGAGGCATTTGGCCTGAGCAGGCCTTTGGCCTGGAGAGGCCTTTGGCCTGGAGAAGCATGTGGCTGGTTAAGCATTCAGGCTTCTAGCAGCAGTTCAGCTGAGACCCATTCTGGATGAGGACTCGGGGCATCCAGTCTGAGGAAACAAGATCAGCTGAGAAGTTGGCCAGGTGAGGTTAGTTGTGGTTTGTTCTGTTTCTCTGACCATCCAGTGTTCACCCCAATACCTGGCCTCAGGTTTGATTTTATTAATAAGAACTTTTAAGACTCATGCTACAATGTAGAGTCTCTTTTTCTTTTCTTTTTTTTTTCTTCTTCTTTTTTTGTTTCTTTCCAGACATGGTTTCTCTGTGTAGCTTTGGAGCCTGTCCTGGGACTCGCTCTGAAGACCAGGCTGGCCTTGAACTCACAGAGATCCGCCTGGCTCTGCCTTCCAAGTGCTGGAATTAAAGGCGTGTGCCACCACAGCCTGGCAAAATGTATAGTTTTTAAATTTAGAAGTACCAGAATACTAAGGTTTTGTATTTCTGGTAAGTTCCCAGCCCACCAGTTAGTTAGTAGATCATATTTTTAGTAGAAAAGTATATGTCTTTTCTTAGATGGCGGTTGGGTTAATGGACCTAGCAAACAGCAGACACTATGACACTTGATGAATTAGAAGTAAATACTTTGTTTTGTGTGCATGTATTCAATTTATTTCCCCCAAACAGGATCAGAAGCCTTCTTGACCACAGTGCACCATGATTCTCTCTTTTCAAACTCCCTTCTAGCTTTCTATGGTTGTAAACTCCTCTGCTGTCTGAGCTCTCAAAATGTGTTTGTGTTGCTGGGTCAGTGGGAGAGGAAGATGGTGCTGCTACTCCAAATATCTAGAGTTAACGTTGCCACACCAGGAGGGGGATTTCCTTTTAGACATCTCTATCTGAATTATCTGTACAATAATTTCTTCCTTAATGTTGGCCTTTGCAACAGGGCAGTTGCCAGCCCTATGTAAACAGTGATACATTTATGTGATTGTAGCCTCACAGCCCCTGGGGGACTCTCCCGCACTCTGAGGCCACTTGCAGCTGCCTGCCCACATTGCTATGAATATAAGTAGCACTTACAGAGCTACTTTATTCAGTTCAATCGGCATTTCCAGACACTGTTGGGAGCTTCCAGAACTTTATTCATCTCTTGTGAATACTTGTTCCCAAGCCTGGGAATTGCAGATTCTTCACTCCCAGATATGTGACCATTTTGTTTCAGAACAGGTAAGTTTTTTTTTTTTTTTTTAATCTAGGGAAAACCAAATGGAGTTTGTATAAGAAAGTATTTTCCCATCTGAGACCAAGTTCTTATCTTATCCTTCCAACTAAAGATTGCAGCTCCCACTCATTTCTCCTTAAACTGTACAACTTAAGGCAAGTGGTAGAGGTAGAGATATTATTTCCTGGAGGAGGCAGCAAATTGGCTTGTGGTGGTATGTGTGTGCCATCCTCAGGCCTCTCTAGCTCCATCTGCTCAGCTTTCTTGGCATAGCTTCCCAGTGAAAGGGCCCAGGGGAAGAAGCTGCAACTGGGCCAAGTTTCAGGATACTGGAGTGCAGTTTAAGAACTATGGAGGGGAAGAGGCCTCCCTTGCTCTGACCAATCAAGATAAAGTCTCATTATGTAGCTCTGGCTGGCCTAGAATTCACTACATAGATCAGGCTGGCCTTGACTCAAACTTGCAGAATCTTCTTGCTTCCGCTTCTCAAATGCTGATATTATAGACATATGCAACCCCACAAGGGCTGTTTTTATTATTATTATTATTTATTTTATTATTATTTTTATTTACAAGTTTTATTTCATTTTACACACCAACCACAGTTCCTCTTCCCTCCCCTCCTCCAGCTCTCCCCCCCCCCCCCCCATCCACTCATCAGAGAAGATAAGGCCTCCCATGGGGAGTCAACAAGTCTGGCATAACAGGTCCAAGAGTGGAGGAGTGTTCCCTTTGCTCCACATCCTCTCCAACATAAGCTGTCTTCAGTGTTTTTGAGCTTAGCCATTCTGACAGGTATAAGATGGTATCTCAGAGTCATTTTGATTTGCATTTCCCTGATGACTAAGGATGTTGAGCAATTTATTAAATGTCGGTCAGCCATTTGAGATTTTTCTGTTGAGAATTCTCTGCTTAGCTCTGCATTTAAAAAAATGGACTGTTAGGTATTTTGCTGTCTAGTTTCTTGAGTTCTTTATATATTCTGGATATCAGCCCTCTGTCAGATGTGGAGTTGGTGAAGACCTTTTCCCATTCTGTAGGCTGTTGTTTTGTCTTATTCACCATGTCCTTTGTCTTACAGAAGTTTCTCAGTTTCAGAGGTCCCATTTATTAATTGTTGCTCTCAGTGTCCATGCTACTGGTGTTATACTGGTCTCGTGTGCTAATGTGTTCAAGGGTACTTCCCACTTTCTCTTCTATCAGGTTCAGAATAACTGGATTTATGTTAAGGTCTTTGATCCACTTAGACTTGAGTTTTGTGCATGGCAATAAACGTATCTATTTGCATTCTTCTACATGTCAACATCCAGTTATGTCAGCACCATTTGTTGAAGATGCTTTCTTTTTTCCATTGTACAATTTTGGCTTCTTTGTAAAAAAAAAAATCAGGTGTTCTTAGGTGTGTGGATTAATGTGAGGATGTTTAATTCAATTCCATTGATCCATGTATCTGTTTTTATGCCAATGCCAAGCTGTTTTTATTACTATAGCTCTATAGTACAGCTTGAAGTCAGGGATGGTGATGCCTCCAGAGGTTCCTTTAGATTGTACAAGATTGTTTTAGATATCCTGGTTTTTTTTGTTTTTCCAAAGTTGAGTATTGTTCTTTTGAGGTCTATGAAGAATTGTGTTGGTATTTTGATGAGGATTGCATTGATTCTGTGGATTGCTTTTGGTAAGATTGCCATTTTTACTATGTTGATCTTACCTATTCAAGAGCATGAGAGAGCTTTCATTTTCTGATAACTTCTTCCATTTCTTTCTTCAAAAACTTAAAGTTCTTGTCAAACAGGTCTTTCTCTTGTTTGGTTAGAGTTGCCCCAAGATAGTTTATGTTACTTGTGGCTATTTTAAAGGGTAATGTTCCCTTGATTTCTTTTTCAGCCCGTTTGTCATGTGTATATAGGAGAGCTACTGATTTTTTTGAGTTAATCTTGTATCCTGCCACATTAATGAAGGTGTTTATCAGCTGTAGGAGTTCCTTGGTCGAATTTTTGGGGTCAATTATTTATACTATCATATCATCTGCAAATAGTGAAAGTTTGATTTCTTCCTTTCTAATTTGTATCCCCTTGATCTCCTTTTGTTGTCTTATTGCTCTAGCTAGAACTTCAAGTAGTATATTGAATAAGTATGGGGAGAGTGGACAGCCTTGTCTTGTTCCTAATTTTAGTGGAATCACTTTGAGTTTCTCTCCATTTAGTTTGATGTTGGCTATTGGCTTTCTGTAAATTGCCTTTATTATGTTTAGGTATGTTCTCTGTATTCCTGATCTCTCCAAGACCTTTATCATGAAGGAGTGTTGAATTTTATCGAAGACTTTTTCAGCATCTAATGAGATGATCATGTGGTTTTTTCTTTCAGTTTGTTTATATGATGGATTCCGATGACAGATTTTTATGTGTTGAACTATCCCTGCATCTTTGGGGTGAAGCCTACTTGATAATAGTGGATGATTTTTTGATGTGTTCTTGGATTCTGTTTGCCAATATTTTATTGAGTATTTTTGCATCAATGTTCATGAGGGAGCTTGGTCTATAATTCTCTTTCTTTTTTGTATATTTGTGTGGTTTGGGTATCAAGGTAACTGTAGCCTCATAGAAAGAGTTTGGCAATGTTCCTTCTGTTTCTGTTGTGTGGAACAATTTGAGGAGTATTGGTATTAACTCTTCTTTGAAATTCTGGTAGAATTCTTTGCTGAAACCACCTGGTCCTGGGCTTTTTTTGGTTGCGAGACTTTTAATGACTGCTTCTATTTCCATAGGAGTCATAGATCTATTTAAATTGTTTATCTGGTCTTGATTTAACTTTGGTATGTGGTACCTATCCAGAAAATTGTCCATTTATTTCAGACTTTTCAGTTATGTGATGAGGAGACTTTTTTTTTTATCCAGTGTGTTTGGGGTTCTGTAAGCTTTTTGTACCTTCATAGGCATGTCCCTCGTTAGTTTTTTCTATGATTTTGCTGAATATATTTTTGTTCCTTTGAGCTGGAATTCTTCTCCTTCTTCTATCTTTATTATTCTTAGGTTTGGTTGTGGGATGTTCTATATGTCAAATGTGTTGCTCTGATTGGTTAATAAATAAAACACTTATTGACCAGTAGCTAGGCAGGAGGAAGTATAGGCGGGACAAGGAGGAAAAGAATTCTGGGAAGTGGAAGGCTGAGGCAGAGAGACACTGTGAGCTGCCGCCATGACAAGCGAGATGTAAGGTACCGGTAAGCCATGAGCCACATGGCAACTTATAGACTAATAGAAATGGGTTAATTTAAGATATAAGAACAGTTAACAAGAAGCCTGAGCCATTAGGCCAAACAGTTTAAATAATATAAGCGTTTGTGTGTTTATTTTATAAGTGGGCTGTTGGACTGCTGGGGCTTGGTGGGAACCGGAGAGAAAACTCTCAAGCTATGTTTTATGTTAAGTATTTGTTGAATTTGCCATTTCTTCTATTATATCTTCAATGCCTGAGATTCCCTTTTCCATCTCTTGTATTCTGTTGGTTATGCTTATATCTATAATTCCTGTTTGTTTATCTGGATTTTCTGTTTCCAGAATTCCCTCAGTTTGTGTTTTCTTTATGGCCTCTATTTCAATTTTCAAGTCTTGAACTGTTTTCTTCACCTGTTCAGTTGTTTTTTCTTGGCTTTCTTTAATGTATTTATTGATTTCTTCCAATTTTTTTGTTTGTCTTTTCCTCTGTTTCATTAAGGGAATTTTTTATTTCCTCTTTAAGGGCCTCTATCATTTTTGGAAAGTTATTTTTAAGGTCATTATCTTCTACTTCATCTGTGTTGGGATGTTCAGGTCTTGGTGTTATAGAACCACTAGGTTCTAGTGGTCCCATTTTGCTCTTGATGTTGTTGAATATATTCTTGCACTGTCATCTACCCGTCTGGGTTTGGGATAATTATAGGTACAGGTGTTGCTTCTTCCTTCAATCGGTGCAGGTGGAGCCTGTGCTTCCAGAGGGCCTCTGATGCCACTGGGCCTGGTGGTGGAATGGCCTGACTGCAGGAGTCTTTCCTGCTGATTGGCTGTTAAGGCTCTTCCTCCAATGGTGCAGGTGGGGGCTGTGCCACCAGGGCCCTATGATGCCATTGGGAATCATGGTTGAGTTGTTTCCATGTTGCAAAACCTCCAAAGACCACCAAGGAATTTCCAATGCAAGTACACAAGGGTCTTTTTATTGTCAGGTTTGAACCTGAACTGCCACCATATGCTTTGACACAGCAAATGGAGGGAAATGCAGCAACAACAGTGGGCTCAGGGGTAGGGGAGTTTTTAAAGGGAAAAATCCCCAGCCAGGAGTTACACCCCTTGGCATTTTGGGGTTGGGTGAAGGGATGTGGAATGGGGTGATTTTTTTGAAACTATCGGTCTAGACTTTTGGCATGAAACTACATTTGAAACTATTGAGTTAGACTTTCAGCATAAAACCACATTGGAAACTAATTGGCTGCTTCTAGGATATCAGTTTCAAGTTTTGTTGTCATGACACATTCCTGGGGTTCTTCCTGGAACTGAATACAACCACTGGCCACCAGGTGGTCTAAGATGGTGGCCCTTCCCTAAGATGGAGTCTGTAAAGTCAAGTACAGGCTTTCATATTGCCTTCACAAAGCAGCCTATCTGCAGGACACTTGCCTGTTGACTAGCTGCTGGAGCTGTGATGGGTGGGGAAGGGCAATTTTTACTTTTATAATTTTAATTCTCTAATATAGGTTTCTTATTTTTATTGGTTTTGTTTAAATTTTTTTTCTGAGACAGGATCTTATGTAGCTTGGGCTACCCATGAAGTCATTGTATATTTAAAAACACCTTCAACTCCTGTTCTCTTATCTCAGAGATCCCCCAAGTCTTTGGTTTGTAGACATGCATTACTCTATCTTCCTTACTCTCCAGTATTTCTCTCTCTCTCTCTCTCTCTCTCTCTCTCTCTCTCTCTCTCTCTCTCTTTCTCCCCATCCTTGTGTGTGTGTGTGTGTGTGTGTGTGTGTGTGTGTGTTTGCTACATGCATATAGATTTGTGGATATTCACACATGTGGAGACTAGAGGAAGATGCTGGGTATCTTCCTCTATCTTTCTCTGGTTTTTTGCCTTGAGACAGGGTCTCTTATTAAACTGGAAACTGGCAATTTAGACTAGGCTGGCCAGCCAGCAAATTCCCAGCTCTGCCTGTTTCTGCTCAGCAACGCTGGGCTTGAGGCATGTGTAGGTCTTACATGGGTACTGGGCATTGGATTTCAGGTCCTCATGCTTACAGAAGAAGTATCCCTGCCTACTGAACCACATCTCAACCCCATTCAAACATTTGTAAGTGATTAGGACAAATAGCTGTATATAGACACAAATGCATACATATATAATAAACACATTGTAGTTAGTGTGATGTTATGGGGAGATGATGTCTACTGAAGATTTTTTTTTTTTTACATTACTATTCTATGGTTTTGAACTTTAGCACACATATAACATTATTTTGAAAGCATCTCATTATGTTTCAACACCTTTGCCACTTTTGTTTTGGGAGCTGTGTTATTAGGATGCTCTTAGTACTTGTAGTTGAATGTGATAATTTTCTTTTGAAATAATTCCTTTTTTTATAAAGTTTGTTTATTTATTTACTGTGTTTGTGTAAGTGCCTGAATATGTATGTACCATGTGCCTGCAGTATTCAAAGTGTGACTGTAAGAGATCTCAGGTAGTTACAAGCAGTTGTGAGCCTTGGTCGTCATCTTCTTTTTTTTTTTAAAGATTTATTTATTTATTATGTATGCAGTGTTCTGCCTGCATGTATCCCTGCAGGCCAGAAGAGGGCACCATATCTCATTATGGATGATTGTGAGCCACTATGTGGTTGCTGGGAATTGAATTCAAGACCTCTGGAAGAGCAGCCAGTACTCTTAACTGCTGAGCCATCTCTCCAGCCCTGAAATAATTTCTTGAGGAAATGTTCTTATTTAATAATGATGACTCTAAATATTTCATTACTATTGGCTTCCAAGATGGGTAAGGAAGAAGTCAGCTACTTGTTAAAGGTCAGCTGTGTTAAAGGGGAATCTTGCTCAAATGAACTTTGAAGAGTCATCCTTATAACACCTTTGAGTTATGGAGCATTTTTGATAGGAGCATAAATGAAATTAAAAACCATTTTGGTGTGACTTAGAATAATGTGATGCCTATAAATAGGAACTTCCCACCAGGCAGCTCTGATAAGAGCTAGGCCTCAAAAGCAAGCCACAGACAGGCTGTGGGTATAGTTCAGATAGGATCCAAGCCTGAGACAGGCCGATATGCTAGTGAACTAACCTCAAGGTGGCATTGATATGCTAATGAACCAGCCCTAGGCTGTGAGCCCTGAGAGTGCAAAGCTACCACCCAAAGAAATGATACAAAAATTGGAACTTCAGGAATGGCACCTAAGATTGCATTGCCATGCTCTCAAGATACCACTTCTCTAGCTTTTATGTTGATACCCAACAATGAGAGAACTCGAGACTGTGTGTCACTCTTACTTCAGTGACACTTGGTTGAACTTACAGCACTGTTGCTGGGCTCACACACATCCACTGGTCAGTACTAGCCACTGGCAAATGCTCTCAAAGATTTCCTAGATGTCCATTAGTGCCATCCTCCCCACCTGCCACAGCTGAAGGACTTAATGGCAGAAGCCAGAAAGCTTCTGAGGCATCTTCAGTGGAGAAGATTTGTTGTGGAATATTATTTTAAGATGTGTTACATTTGTTTATTATGTGGAACATTTGTTTTAATGATGCAAAGATGTGTTGCATTCATTTATGTTGCATTTGTTTAATAACTCTGTGACGCTGTGATATTTTGCCTGTCTAAAAAAATCTGATTTGTCTAATAAAGAGCTAAACGTCCAGTAGCAAGGCAGGAGAAATGATAGGTGGGGCTGGGAGGCAGAGAGAAAAAATAGGAGAAAAAGAGAGAAAGGGATCAAGAAATGTGAAGGAGAGGAGGACTCCAGGGGCCAGCCACCCAGCTACACAGCAAGACTTGGAATAAGAATGAAATAAAAGATATACTGAAATAGAGAAAGATAAAAGCCCAGAGGCAAAAGATAGAAGGGATAATTTAAGAAAAGCTAGCTATAAATAAGCCAAGCTAAGGCTGAGCATTTATAAGTAATAATCAGCCTCTGCATGTGTATTCATTTGGGGGCTGGGATAAGATAAGCAACAAGACAGAGAAACTATGTCCTTGATTTTCCAACTATGAGGCTATAAATGCAAAATCCTGGGGAAGAATCAGAAAAATTTATCAAAGATGAGAAAAAATAGGCAGAAAAAGATTCCTATGGGAGCTTTTGGCCTGGAGACACCTTAGAATCAAGCCCTGAGAGACAGAGGAAAAAGAATTTTCCTTGAGGTGGATGTGAGTGAAATAAAACTCTTCACTCTGTTGCCACTGCCACTGTATGAAACCATCATACCATCAGAACTAGTCTCTGTTTGGTCATGAAGTCAAGAAGAACAGAGGTCTTAGAAAAATCTTGGTAATCTCTCTTTAAAAAACTAAATGCTTTTCAGGCTTTTTTCCCTCAGATTTTTTCTCTTTCTGTAAGGGTGAGAATTTAACTCACCTGGAAATGACATCTATCAATATGGGAGAATCATCTGTAATTGCTCTAAGAAAAACAAAAAACCTCTTGGAATATGGCAAATCCTCTCTACTAGTCCTGTATCCCCTTCAAGCCAGTATTTAAAAAAAAACAGTTAGGAGCAGAGGGTTTGCAGAGGCACAGAGGAGGTGCAGCTGTTGCAGGATGCTTGGTTGAGTCAGACTGCAGGAGAAGAGTGTGGGTCCTGAGCCATGGCAGCAGCATCAGGGACTCTGCATTTTGGGGGAGGGGACAAGGAGGGACAAAAGAAATCTAGTGTGTGGGGAATCTTTCTGAAAAAGCTGCTGTTTTTAGTACTTTCATTTTCTTTCTCTAACCCAGTAAGGCAGAAGAGCAAGCCCTGAGTAGCTTTTGCTTCTGGCACCAAAATGCCTGCCCAAATGTGGGTGGACACAATCCCACTCCAGGAACAATGTCAAGTGAAGGAAAAGCACCTGTCAATGCCAGCTCAGGGAGAACAGAAACCTCCTATGGCAAAAAAAACCTCACTTGATCTTGACTTTCGGTATGAAAACAGACCAGGTGAATGGAAATTTTCTACTAGACCCAGAAAGGCAACCTGGGAAATGTAGTTCAAAAAGCAGCTTGGGAAATGTAGTAATAGCATGATCTATAGAGAAAGTCAGTCTGGGAAATGTAGTTTTTCATCTCATAATGGCGATACTGCCCCCAAACTGTTTTTTTTTCCCCCAGCTTCAAATGCAGAAAGCTTAGCCTTACATCCTGAGAACTAAGAACAGGTGAACAACTTACCTCTAAGGAGATTATTAAAGTGCTAATACCATTTGTCAACAAGCCACTTTAAAATCTTTTTGAAAACAAGGAAAAATGGTCCTTAAACTGGGAAATTGCTTCAGGTGTGAAAAAAACTTATGAGATTTGAGTTGTGCTTAAGATACAATAGGGAAACATTGGTATCATTAAAAAAATTCATGGTTATCTTAAAAAGCAGCTTTAAAAAATTAAGAAGAGGCCTTGGGACACAGCCAGTCCCTAGGAACCTCCACCCAACTCTGCTCCAGTTGCCAGCCAGCAGGAAAAACTCCTGCAGGAAGACAACCCCCCACCAAAAACCTCCATCGGACCCTGCAATCTACAAGTTCCATGCCCTGCACCAATACCCATCTGCCTGTGACCCCAGTAACTTCCTGAGACACGGAAACCAAACTGCCAGCTGTCATTAGTCCAAGAACACTCATTGGACCAAGAATAACTTCCTGAGACAGGGAATCCACCAGCCCTCATTGGACCAAGAGAGGCTTCCTGAAACAGAATCTGTCAGCTCTGACTGGACCAAGAGCCCTGATAAGACCACGAGTGGCTCCATGAGTCAAAAATCAGCTAGCTTGGATTGGGCCAAAAGCAGCTTCCTGAGATACAGAATCTGCCAGCTCCAAATAGACCAAGAGCTAAAATTGGACCCAGAGGGGCCTCCTGAGACACAGACACAACAAGCACAGAGTGGACCATAGCAACTTGCTCAGACAAAGGCACCTCTTGCACCTGTTAGAGGAGGAGATAGGCAGACATCAATGCAAAAATACAACAACATAAAAAGCAATATGGCATCACCAGAACGTAGCCCTCCTCCAACAGCAAGACTGAACATCACAATGTAGAAGAAGCAGAAGAAAGTGACCTTAAAAATAGCTTTATGGAGATGCTAGAGGTCTTTCAAGAAAAAAGAAAAAATTCCCTTAAGGAAATTGAGGAAAAGACAAACAAAAAAATTGGAAGATATCAATAAAGCAATTGATGAGAAGTCAAACAAAAAATTGGAAGAAATCAATAAATCCCTTAAAGGGAGCCAAGAAAACCATGAAAAAGCAATTAAACATGTGAGGGAAACAGTTCAAGACCTGAAAAGTGAAATAGAAACAATAAAGAAGATACAAACAGAGGGAATGCTGGAAATAGAAAATCTGAGTAAACAACAGGAAACACAGATGCAAGAATAACCAACAGAATACAAGAGAATATCTACTGTAGAGGATACAATAGAGGAAATAGATTCATCAGTCAAAGAAAACACCAAAGCCAAAAAAGTCATAACACAAAATGTCCATGATATCTGGGACACCATGAAAAGGCCAAACCTAAGAATAATTGGGATAGAAGAAGGAGAAGAATACCAACTCAAAGGCACAGAAAATATATTCAACAAGATCATAGAAGAAAACTTTCCCAACTTAAAGAAGGAAATACCCATGAAGATACAAGAAGCCTATAGAACACCAAACAGCCTAGACTCCCCCCAAAAGTCCCCTCATGTGGTGATATTTTCTTTTGTATTAAAATGTTATATTTTAATAAATAAAGTTGCCTAGGGGTCAGAGCTATTAACAAGCCATAGCCAGAGTCTGGCGAACAAGTAGTGATGCGGCAGTTAGGCAGTTGGGCTTACAACCAATGAGAAGGCAGAACAGAATTCTATAAAAGGACAAACCCCCTTTTGAGCAGAGAGTCGTTGCTTCAGGGAGTGACTAGCGAACTGAAAGCAGTTAAGGCTCTTAGCTCTGACCTCTTCGGCTTTTCTCTTTACTTGGATAGTTTGTTTCTTTTTAGCTACCAAGTTACAACTACACCCTCACCACATAATAATTAAACCACTAAACATACAGAATAAAGAAAGAATATTAAGAGCAGCAAAGGATAAAGGCCAAGTGACTTATAAAGGCATACCCATCAGAATAACACCTGACTTCTCAATGGAGACTTTGAAAGCCAGAAGGACCTGGACAGATGTAATGCAGACTAGACTAATATACCCAGCAAAACTTTAAATCACCATAGACAGAGTAAATAATACATTCCAAGACAAAACCAGATTTAAACAATACCTATCCACAAATCCAGCCCTACAGAAAGCACTGGATGGAAAATTCCAACCTAAGGAAGTCAGATACACCCACAAAAACACAGACAATAGATAAGCCCAGAGCAGTAAATCCCAAAGAAGAGGAATACACACGCACTACCACCAAACGATAACAGGAATTAACAATCACTGGTCATTAATATCCCTTAATATCAATGGACTTAATTCACCTATAATAAGACACAGGCTAACAGAATGGATACAAAAGCAGGACCCATCTTTCTGCTGCATACAAGAAACACACCTCAACTTCAAAGATAGACACTACTTCAGAGTAAAAGGTTGGGTAAAGTCTTTCCAATCAAATGGACTTAAGAAGCAAGCTGGTGTAGCTATCTTAATATCCAACAAAATAGACTTCAAACTAAAATCAATCAAAAGAGATCAAGAAGGACATTACATACTCATCACAGGAAAGATCCACCAAGATGAAGTTTCAATTCTGAACATTTATGCCCCAAATACAAAGGAACCCACATATGTAAAAGAAACATAACTAAAGCTTAAATCACACATCAAAACCCATACACTAGTAGTGGGAGACTTCAACACCCTACTCTTACCACAGAACAGATCTGCCAGATCGAAACTTAACAGAGAAAAAAGAGACTTAAGTGATGTTATGACTCAAATGAACTTAATCAATATCTACAGTACATTCCACCCTAACAAAAAAGAATATACCTTCTTCTCAGCACCCCATGGAACCTTCTCTAAAATCAACTACATACTTGGTCACAAAGAAAATTTCAACAGATAGAAAAAAATTGGAATAACCTCCTGTATTCTATCAGACCACCATGGTTTAAAGTTAGATTTCAACAACAAAAATTACAGAAAGCCTCCAATCTCATGGAAACTGAATAATGCTCAACTGAATCACCAATGGGTCAAGGAAGAAGTAAAGAAAGCAATTAAAGACTTCCTAGAGTTCAATGAATGAAAATGAATGTACTACATACCCAAACTTATGGGACACTATGAAAGCAGTGCTAAGAGGAAAATTATAGCACTAAATGCCCACATAAAGAAGTTGGAGAAATCTCACATTAGTGACTTAATAGCACACCTGAAAGCTCTAGAACAAGAAGAAGCAAAGTCACCCAGGAGAAACAGATGCTAGGAAATAATCAAATTGAGGGCTGAAATCAATGAAATAGAAACAAGGAGAACAATACAAAGAATCAATAAAACAAAGAGTTGGTTCTTTGAGAAAATCAACAAGATAGACAAGCCTTTATCCAGACTAACCAAAAGGCAGAGAAAGAGCATCCAAATTTACAAAATCAGAAATGGAAAGGGAGACATAACAACATACAATGAGGAAATCCAGAGAATCATCAGGTCATATTTCAAAAACCTGTACTCCACAAAATTGGAAAATCTAAAAGAAATGGACAATTTTCTGGATAGGTACTACATGCAAAAGATAAATCAAGACTAAATAAATTTAAATAAACCAATAACCTCTAAGGAAATAAAAACAGTCATTAAAAGTCTCCCAACCAAAAAAAGCGCAGGACCAGATGGTTTCAGCACAGAAATCTACCACATTTTCAAAGAAGAGTTAATACCAATACTCCTCAAATTTTTCCACACAATAGAAACAGAAGGAACTTTACCAAACTCCTTTTATGAGGCTTTAGTTAGTCTGATACCCAAGCCAAACAAAGATGCAACAAAGAAAGAGAATTACAGACCAATCTCATGAACATTGATGCAAAAATACTCAATAGAATATTGGCAGACTCCAAGAACACATAAAAAACATTATCCACCATGATCAAGTAGGTTTCATCCCACAGATGCAAGGTTGGTTCAACATATGAAAGTCTGTCAATGTAATACAACATATAAACTGAAAGAAAAAAAACACATGATCATCTCATTAGATGCTAAAAAGGTCTTTGACAAAATCCAACACCCCTTCATGATAAAGGTCTTGGAGAGATCAGGAATACAGGGAACATACCTAAACATAATAAAGGCAATTTACAGAAAGCCAACAGCCAACATCAAACTAAATGGAGAGAAACTCAAAGTGATTCCAATAAAATCAGGAACAAGACAAGGCTGTCTACTCTCCCCATACTTATTCAATATACTACTTGAAGTTCTAGCTAGAGCAATAAGACAACAAAAGGAGATCAAGGGGATACAAATTAGAAAGGAAGAAATCAAACTTTCACTATTTGCAGATGATATGATAGTATAAATAATTGACCCCAAAAATTCGACCAAGGAACTCCTACAGCTGATAAACACCTTCATTAATGTGGCAGGATACAAGATTAACTCAAAGAAATCAGTATCCCTCCTATATACAAATGATAAAAGGGCTGAGAAAGAAATCAGAGATACATCACGCTTTACAATAGCCACGAATAACATAAAATACCTTGGCATAACACTAACTAAACAAGTGAAGGACCTGTATGATAAGAACTTTAAGTCTCTGAAGAAAGAAATTGAAGACGTTATCAGAAAATGGAAAGATCTCCCTTGCTAATGGATAGGTAGGATTAACATAGTAAAAATGGCAATCTTACCAAAAGCAATCTATAGATTCAATGCAATCCCCATCAAAATCCCAATACAATTCTTCACAGACTTGGAAAGAACAATACTTAACTTTATATGAAAAAAACAAAAAAACCTAGGATAACTGTGGTGGTATTGTGTTCCCCAAAATATTGTGTACCTTAAATAAACTTATCTGGGGTCAGAGACGGAACAGCCACAATATTAAACAGAGGTTAGGCAGTGGTAGCACACGCCTTTAATTCTAGCATTCCAGAGACAGAAATCCCTTTGAATCTCTGTGAGTTCAAGGCCACATTGGAAATAGCCAGGCATGGTGACACATGCCTTTAATCCCAGAAAGTGAGCCTTTAATCCCAGGGAGTAGTGGTAGAAAGCAGAAAGGTATATAAGGCGTGAGGACCAGAAACTAGAGGCATTTGGCTGGTTAAGCATTTGGCTGGTTAAGCACTCAGGATTTCGAGCAGCAGTTCAGCTGAGACCCATTCTGGATGAGGACTCAGAGGCCTCCAGTCTGAGGAAGCAAGACCAGCTGAGGATCCGTCGAGGTGAGATAGCTGTGGCTTGTTCTGGCTCTCTGACCTTCCAGTATTGACCCCAATAACTGGCCTTAGGTTTGATTTTATTAATAAGAACTTTTAAGATTCATGCTACAGATAACTAAAAGAATCCTGTATAATAAAGCAACTGGAGGCATCATGATCCCCGACCTCAAGCTCTACTATAGAGCTTTAGTAATAAAAACAGCTTGGTACTGGCATAAAAACTGACACATGGACCAGTGGAATCAAATTGAAGACCCTGACATTAATCTGCACACCTATGAACACCTAATTTTTGATAAAGAAGTCAAAACTGTACAATGAAAAAAATCATTTTCAACAAATGGTTGTGGCGTAACTGGATGTCAACATGTAGAAGATTGCAAACAGATCCATATCTGTCACTGTGTACAAAACTTAAGTCCAAGTGGATCAAAGACGTCAATATAAATCCAGCTACTTTGAACCTGACAGAAGAGAAAGTAGGAAGTAGTCTTGAATGCATTGGCATAGGAGATCACTTCCTAAATATAACACCAGCAGCACAGACACTGAGACAACAATTAATAAATGGGACCTCTTGAAACTGAGAAGCTTTTGTAGGGCAACGGACACGGTCAATAAGACAAAACAACAGCCTACAGAATGGGAAAAGATCTTCACCAACTCCATATCTCGTAGAGGGTTGATCTCCAGGATATATAAAGAACTCAAGAAACTAGACAGCAAAATACCTAACAGTCCAATTAAATAATGGCCTACAGCGCTAAACAGAGAATTCTCAACCGAAGAATCTCAAATGGCTGACAGACATTTAAGAAATTGTTCAACATCCTTAGTCATCAGGGAAATCAAAATGACTCTGAGATACCATCTTATTCCTGTCAGAATGGCTAAGCTCAAAAACACTGAAGATAGCTTATGTTGGAGAGGATGCAGAGCAAAGGGAACACTCCTCCACTCTTGGTGGGAGTGCAAACTTGCACAGCCACTTTGGAAATCCGTATGGCAGTTTCTCAGAAAATTGGGAATCAACCTCCCTCAAGACCCAGCTATACCACTCTTAGGCATATACCTATGGAATGCTCAATCATACCAAAAGGATACATGCTCAACTATGTTCATAGCATCATTATTTGTAATAGCCAGAACCTGGAAACAACCTAGATGCCCCTCAACTGAAGAACTGGTACATATATACAATGGAGTACTACTCAGCAGAGAAAAACAATGACATCATGAGGTTTGTAGGCAAATGGATGGAACTAGAAAATATCATCCTGAGTGAGGTAACCCAGACTCAGAAGGACAAATATAGTATGTACTCAGTCATAAGTGTATACTAGATGTAAAGCAAAGGATAACCACACTGCAGCCCACAGCTCCAAGGGAGGCTAGCTAGTAAAGAGGACCCTAGGAAAAATGCAAGGATCTCCCAGCAATGGAGAAGTCGATGAGATCTACATGAGCAAACTGGGGGTGAGTGGGGGTAATGGAGGGCAAGTGTCAGGGGAATGAGAGCCTAGGGGAGCATGAGGTTTGAGCTGGAACTGGAACAGAATGGGAGAACAAGGAAAGAGATACCATGATAATTGAAGGCACCATGGGGGTAGGGAGAAGCAGAGTGCTAAGGTAGTTCCCAGGAATCCACAAAGATGACTCCACCATAGACTACTGGCAATGGTCAAGATGGTGCCTGAGCTGACCTACTCTGGTTGTTGGATGGCTGAATAACTATCATCATAGAACCCTCATCCAGTGATTGATGGAAGCAGATGCAGAGATCCATGGCCAGGTCCCAGGCAGAGCTCCAGAAGTCCAATTGATGAGAGAGAGGAGGGATTTTATGAGAAAGCGATATCGAGACCATGATTAGAAAAAGTACATAGACAACTAGCCAAAGTAATGGAGACACATGAATTATGGACCAATAGCTGAGGAGCTCCCATGGTACTAGACTAGGTCCTTGGATAATCGAGACAGTTGTTTAGCTTGAACTGTTTAGGGGGCCCCCAGGCAGTGGGAATGGGACCTATCCCTAGTGCATTGCTGTGGGCCACAGGAGTATATCATAAGTACTCAGTGGTTATGGCAAAGTCACTACCTGGAGGAATCAGGGAATTCCTCCAGAGGAAGCCAAATCCCAAGGAGTTTTTGGTGTTACTTGGCTTGTTATATATCAGCTGTCTTCTGTTATGAAAATCATGTGTGCCTTCATAGTTTTCCCAATTGACTTTCCCCTAAGAAAGGCTGACAGTGTGGACTGATCACTCTCTGGACATACACATTCCAGATATTTGGAGAACAGCCTCAGGAAAGGCTTTCTCTGGAATCAGATTACCTCCCTTAGCCACTTCCAAGGACTAACAATGATAACAGCCCACATGCAAGTCTCCTGACTTAAATTCCACAAGGAGACACCACCCAGGTGGGCGCCCAACTTTCAAGGACTAACAGTGCTAGCATTCCACACACAAGTCTCCTGACTTAAGGTAAATTCCACAAGGGGACACCACCTAGGTCAGGTGGACATTAAATAATAGCTTTATACAATTTAGCTCAGGCCCTTCTTTCTTACAGCCTTACTAACTTTCGATGTCTAACTCCTTACCTAACCACTTCTAGGAATATTTAGATTTTTAACAGTTTTTACCAAACACATTTTAGACTATAGTTGTGCACATAAGATCCCTCTTCTTAGATATTACCCGAATTTAGCCTTTAGTCAATTCATTAGTCACTTCCCCTTTGGGTTGCAAATGGTAATTAACAGCTATTACCCTTCTTTGTGATTCTTATTACCCCTCCATTTGATCCTGATAGCGGACAGTCACTGCCTGAGGAAGTTCAGGCTGGGTGGAGGGGAGGATTGTGATTTTTCGGGGATATATAACTGTAAAACAAGAGACGAGGGGAGAGAATTAAAGCGAATGGACCAAAGAACTCTGCGTGTGTAGATTGATTTGCCGACCTTAAGAATAGATTCTCAGCTGGTTGATAGATTCTTCCCCGGACCCTGGAAAGGAGACTATTAGGGGCTGGACCCCTTTAGTCTCTGATAGTGCATGAGCTGGCTTTTTGGAGCCTAGTACCTATGGTGGGACACTTTGCGCAGCCTTGGTATAGGGAGGAGGGGCTTGGACCTGCCTCAACTGAGTGTACCAGGCTCTGCTGACTTCCCATGGGAGACCTTGCCTTGGAGGAGGTAGGAATGGGAGGTGGGTTGGGGCGAAGGTCTGGGGGGTGAGAGGAGGGAGGACAGGGGAATCTGTGCTTGGTATGTAAAATGAATAGAAAATCCCTTAATAAAAAAATTAAGAAGAGGGCATTGTACTCTCAGTCAAGCTTAGATGAATTAGGCTCTGATTTCAAACTCTCAAGAAAACTTTCAGAATGATATCAAAGCTGACTATAAACTATGAAGTTTAGAAATGATTTGTGTAGTTTTGTTGTGCCCAGACCGCGACCCCCAGAGAGACCACCAGAGACGAGCAAGCCAGAATGCAAAAGCAAGGTTTAATTTCGGGATATCCAAATGTAATACAAGCCTAGGCAGGGACTTCGTCCAACATATCCAACGCAGTGGAGGCTGGAGGAAGCGCCCACCGATCTGCAAGCTCAGTTTTTAAAGGGAAAAATCACAAGGTTACATCATTTAGGGGTGCAGTACGGGTACAATTCTGATTGGCTCGCTTCTAGGGGCTTTCTAGAAATCATGGCTTAATCTTACTTCTAAGGGAGTGGTTGCCCGCCACCATTTCTCATTGGCTGCCCTCAGGTGGGGGCATCTGGTGATTACACAGTCACTATGGGAACTAGGTTGGGACATTCTATGTTAAACAGTTACCTAGGGGTCCAGGGAGTGGACATTCCACAGTCCACAGTCCGGCAGTCCTTACCTCCTGACTACCTTGTGACCCTGTACTTTTACACTTCCTGGTTCCTGGTTTCTGGAATCTGAACTGACTGGTTTCAGTAACTTCTGGCCTGTTCCAGTAACTTATAGCCTGTAGCTAAAAGGAGCAGTCTTAGGCCTTAGTTTTTGGGGTGAAAGCATTTTGGTCTTATTTTGGTTCCACAGTTTCTGTCTTGTTAATAGTTAAGAAACCTCTTCCAGTTGTTTGCTAATAGAGTTTCCTTTTGAATATAAGTTAGTTCTGTTAAGAGATTCTTTCTACATGTTTGTTAATAGAGTTTCCTCTTGAATATAAATTTGGTAAAGAGTTTTCTAAGAAATCTCTTCTAGATATGTGCTAAAGTTTGTAAAATAGAGTTTCCTTATGAATATTAGTTTGTAAAATAGTACAATAGAGTTTCCTTTTGAATATGTTTGCAAGAAGTATAAATAAGTATATGTTGAATGTGAGTTTGTGAAAAGTATAAATGTTGAATATAAGTTCAAATATTTAACATTAGTTTGTAAAAAGTATAAATGTATATGCATATATATATATATATCAATAATAATTCAGCTAAGAGATCTCTTCTGGATGTTTGCTAAGGTTTATAAAGTAGTCCTATGGAATATAAGTTTGTAAAAAGTCATGCTAGTTGTAAATATGTATAATAATAGTCATACTAGAATTATATTGATATTAATGAACCAGAGTTTGGTGAAGCTAAGGGAATCTTTAAGTTTGATGCAGTTTATTTGATGCAGTTTGCAACAAGAGTTTATTGATTTAAAAGAGGGCTTGGCACAGCTAAAGCTGTTATATACATTTTAAGACCCATTCTAAAAAGAACATTCCATCTTGGTCATCCTCTACTCCTTTACTGGGGGTGTGGCAGCCCAGGGATTCCTGGGTTATTCAAACTACTTACAAGCTCCTGAGTCAGAGTTGAATTAAGCTCTGTACCCCGTCCTGCCAGAGATAGGCAACTTTCTTCTTGATAACTTCCAACCTAAAAGCATATCTCTATGATGGGTAATGGAAGAATAAAAAGCATATCTCCATGATGGGTAATGGAAGAATAATCAAGGAGGATGATCAAAGACAGACCCAGTCTATCTGAGGGGCCTGAGGGGCTCTTTAAAAAAATTAAGAGGAGGGACCTGTGGGAGCCCACAGAGGTTTCCTAGTGAGATCTGAATTGTTTTTATTCAACGGGGATGCATAAGGGGATGGATTGAACACGTCTGTGGTTACTAGGTGTTTGGAAGGGTCTGATATGGCTGCTTGGCTGTGCTAGAGAGAGGTCTTTTGCTCCACCCCTTGGCATTCCTTTAAAACGCCCTTTAGAAGAGACAGAAGGGGCTGGTAGATAAGGATCCAGGCCCTCCCGAGGCTATCCTGTGTTTCTATCTGTCTCTCTCCCCTCTATATTTCTATCTAAATCTCTTATCCCTCACTTCTCAAGAGTACCCTGGAGAATAAAAGCGGGAGCAGGTCTCCTACAAGTTTCCATCTTCTGAATGTGGTCTTCTAGTTTTCCCTGTATCATTTTTTTGAAAATGCTGTCTTGTATAGCTAAAAAAAATCCTTCATGACCAATTTTATGCTGCCCATTCTTGGATGCATGATCTTCAGCTGGATGGTAGTTGACCTATTAGGGGATAAAATCTTCGGGAAAACTGTCTCTCCCTTTTCTAGATGCTAGCAATTGGCAATAGCTCCAAAGTTTAGGATGTGATTATGTGCCCAACTCCCCTCTCCTTGCAGGGATTTGGTCTGGCATGGGTTTGCACAGGTTTTATACATGCTATTGTAACATCTATGAGTTCATGTGCATAGCTGCCCTCCTATTTCTGGAAGATGACGTTTCCTTGTAGTAATTCAACCATCTCAGGCCCTTACATTCTTTCTGCCCCACTTCCACAATCACTCAGGTGAGTGCATTTCAGTATGTATGTTTCATTTATGATTGAGCATTCTGCACTTTCTTATTGTCTTCATCTTAACAAGTCATTGGTTATTGTGTTAATCACATCTGCAATTAGAAGCTTCTTAGATGAGTGAATAAAAATGCATTGATGATATAATGATAAGTCATTAGGAGCCAGTTTAATATTCTGTGCACTTAGCAGTATAATAGTAGTCAGTTCTCCTCTAGGGCCCATGACTTGTCTAGCTATAGGTTTTTAGCCTGGTCCCAGGTATGATATTTTTTTCCTGTAGAATGTGACATAGATCTAATCAGAAAGTGGTTGGTTACTCCCATGATGTTCATGTCACTACTGTATTCGTGGGCATGTCCTTCTATGCCAGTCATTGTAGCTCAATGGTTTGATATCTGGGTATGACTGATGAATACTTTTCTCACTCAGTATCTTGTCTAGTACCTTACAGCATTATGAAGCAGCAAATATGGATGAAGCTTATAGGACAGTGCTATATTGATTTCTCCATGTCCTATGTCTCAGACATATGTTTTTTATCAATAGGATCTCACCATCAAGTTCTGAGGGTAACAAAGAGCCATGGCAATATCCTAGAATGTTTGGGTGTCTATGGGATCTCATTGGTAAATAACTCCAAAAGAGTTAACCTATTTGTGGCACTGGGCTTTTAATTTGCTAGCTTCTGATATCTAGTAGGGGCATTATTGCCATGTTCTAGGGCAACTATCTTTTAACTTTTTTTTGTTAAGAGTAGCTATACTCATCTTAGGGTTTTTATTGCTGTGAAGAGATACCATGACCATTTCAACTCTTATTAAAAAAACATTTAATTGGGATGACTTGCTTACAGTTTCAGAGGTTTAGTCCATTATCATCATGGCAGGGAGCATGGTGGTATGCAGACAGATGTGGTGCTGTAGCTGTAGCTACATCTTGCAGGCAACAGGAAGTCAAATGAGACACTGGGCAGGATCTTGAGCATAGGAAACCTTAAAGCCCACCCCCACAGTGACATACTTCCTCCAACAAAGCTATATCCACTTCAACAAAGCCTCACATCCTAATAGTGCCACTCCCTATGAGATTATGGGGGCCAATTAATATTTATATAATAATTTAAATATATATAACTTATATATATAGAATTTAGCGCCCTCCACTATTCTGTTCTCTATCCTACCCTCCACTCCCCAACTCTTGTTTAACCTTTCCTGTTCCATTATTTTCTTTTAACCCTCTGTACCAGTTCATTCTATCCTCCCACGAATGTCCCTCCTTGTGGCCTTAAGACATAATTAGCAGTTCCCTGTAAAGAAAGCAGAAGAGGGGGCTGGAGAGATGGCTCAGAGGTTAAGAGCACTGACTGCTCTTCCAGAGGTCCTGAGTTCAATTCTCAGCAACCACATGGTGGCTCACAACCATCTATAATGAGAACTGGCTCCCTCTTCTGGTGTGCAGGCATACATGTAGATAGAATACTGTATACATAATAAATAAATAAATCTTTAAAAAAAAAAAAGAAAGCAGAAGAAAGGACAGTGCCTATGATTCCTATTTCATCCAATCCCTTGCTACAGAAGGAGTGCTCTCTCAAAATTATTGTAATTGCCACACTATTTGTCATGGAGTAGTAGCCGTGATCTTGTTTTGTTACTTTGCCTATTTTTATAAAAAGATCTCATCACATAGATAACATAATACCAACCTCTGAGTGTTTTAAAGATTTAGTAAAATATCAAAAAGGCATATAATGAGTATGGGAAGTCAACCCATACAAGGTACAAGGGCCAGAAACAACTGTAAATTTATGGGAGTATTATTGTCTGGTAACATAGCAATGATACCAAACAAAGTTATTGAGAAAACCCCCAACAGCCTGTGCCTGTAAATGTAAAAGAACTTTCTGTTAAAAGTCACCAGAAGGCTGTAGCTGGGCTTATGGCAAAAAACAATCTGCACAAAAAGTTACAATCATGGAACTTTTGGTCTCAGTCATGGAAACAGCAGCAGCCTAGAATACAGCAAAGGACAGCAACTCCAACAGTTAATTGGAGATAAAGCATTGCATCAAGTAGGATCCATTTCTGGTCCCTCCCAAGTCATTATAAAAATGACTTATTCAAGCCTCTTTTTGGGGTGGCACAGAAGCAAATTCTATATATTTGTTGCATATTCAGAGCAACATGCTGTGTCCACAATCTCTATCACTAATTTCATGCTAGCTCTCCTGAGGTCAATGTTTTTTCAAGCTACTGAGTATTCTCCAATAATTAAACTAAGTGCTAAGCCAGATAGAATTTCAGAAGGAACATCACATAACCTTGTAGACATGGCACAGATGGTTGAGTAGGTTCACCAAGCAGGAATGGCATCTGTAGAAATACAAATGAACACTAATATCATGTGGATGGGGAATGAGAAGGAAAAAATAGCCTGTGGGCTAAGTTAAGAGCAATATGGGTAGTAGTAACTCAGTAGACTTGGCCTGTGACAATCTGTATTCAGACTACTCACTTTATGGATATGCCAGGGAGAAAAGGAGGACTGGGCAAGTTCTGTGCTGGTCACCGTGGGGACAACAGATGTGGGAGGAAATATATAACAGAAATCAGATGGTTGATGTTTTCCTGTTGATGGTTGTTGGAGACCCACCTAGACTATTTGACCCACCTAGACTGTTTGATCCAAGTATGTTTGGAATTTCCTGCTTGGAGTCTTGCAAAACAAGACGACCTTGGCCTAACCATAGAAAGGCCTCATTCAATAACAACAGGGGTCTAGGACCAAAGCGACCTCACCCTAACCTTCCCTTAGGAGTTCCCATTCTTCTTGCAAACAGATGCTAATCAGCCAGCTACAAGAGCCTGGGGCCAAAGAGACCTCGCCCCGACCACTCTGACTTCTGATAACCTTCCACTCTCCTTGCTTTCCCTGCCCCCTCCCTGCCTGAAGCCTCAGCATATAAAAACTGCAGCACTCATTTCAATAAACGGAGCCTTGACGCGACTCAGACTGACTCTTGTCATTCATTATATGTGCAAGGCTTCCTTTCTTTCTCACCCCCATTGGCTTCTAGGTGATTCCTGGCTCGAGACCCGCGAATAACTGGACCTGCTGGACGGGTCAGATGGTTGTTGATGGTCTCCCACATGGCAGTCAAAAGCCAAAATGACTCCGTTAGTCCTCCTGGAAACCAAGAAGCAGATGTCCTTACATAAGTATGAGTCATCTGCCCCCAGATGCCACTAGAGGCTGCTTACTGGGTTCATGTCAAAGCATGGTCACACGGGAGCTAATAAGAACGGAAAATAGCTACAGCTGCTGGCATTCCTGTAAAATATTCTGATAGTGTATATGCTGTCCATTCATGTGAAGCTTATTCCCTATCACAGCCTCAACAAATGGATAACCTGATGGCACAAGTACGTAAATCAACCTGTTCCATTCTGGATTGGCGGGTGGACTACAGAGGTCCTATGCCTGTCACTGCCGGATGTGAAGGATTCCACAGGCCTCTTACAAACATTTCCATGCAAGCAAGCAATAGGCGAGGCCACCATCAAAGGTCTCATCCAACTCAGTGTTATTTATGGGTACCTTTGGAGAATTAACAGTAATAAGGGCAATCATTTTTTAAACACTGATATGAAGAATTGAACTGAAGACAACCAAGTGCAATGGTCCTTCCACCTACCTTATGGCTGGGACTAGGTTGTTTGAAGGAAAGAATGGGTCATTAAAATAGCAGCTAAAGAGTTTAAATACTGAAGTTATCCTACATGGGTAGGAAAGGGCACTCCCAGAGGCCATAAAGTTTTTCAATGAAAGTCTCAGTGCCAGGACTAAGTTGCCTCCCATGAGTTTCTGGTCTGGGAGGCCCCTGAGACCCCACAAACTATGGAGGTTATTGCCACTAAGTGGCTGTACAAGAGTGCATCTGAGAATTAGTCCTCTGGTCACAGAAAATGGCCAGTTCAGGCTAAGTATCTGCTATTGCTAGGAGTCTTAGCTTGGGTCATTCTTGTAGATTCCTGGGAGATTCCCTTGTGCCAGGTTTTTACCGGACCCCAAAATACTGTGCCCTTTCCAGTAGTCTCTTTCAGTACTCTTCCCCTCCATCCCCCCACTACCTGATCCCTCATGTCCCCATCCCCATCCGCCACCAACATTTCCTGCTCAGCTGTGGACCCTGCATTCTATAGTATCAATGTGCCACATAGGATATACCTGCTGGTACAATAGTGCCATGACTAACTACTTTCTGATTGGATTTAAGTCCTGCTTTACAGGAAGGACTTCTTGTCTGGTACTATAAGCTGGGGCAAAAACCTATGACTGGGGGAATTCATGGGTCACAATGGGGAAACAACTGTTTTGGTAGAATAACTTTGGTTTGTCATCATTGCCCAACCTATCCAGGAGGCAGTGGATGCTTGTTCTCCTCTCCTCAGGAAGAGTCACACAACAGCTACCAACCCAAGCATGAGGGCACTGTGTTCATATTAATACAAAGGCATTAATCCAAAATTAATAACCCAAAGGCACTATCTGCAAAGATCAGGACATTGGGGTTAGGATTTTCTTTTCTCCTTTTCTCTTTTCCTTCCACTCTTCCCTCCATGCTTCTGTCCCCCATCTCTCTCACTCTCTCTTTCTTCAGACCATGCTTCGTATTTATTTGTATATGCAATGCAGGGCACTGGCTATCTGTAAATGCCTGGGTGCTGGGGAGGGTCGTGGTGGCATGTCACACCAATTAGTCTCCTCATACTAGCAGACAGAGGCCTTTACTATGGGGCCTTCACAGGGGTGTGGGACAAAGACTTTTTAGTGAATAGAAAAAGTTTCACTTTTGCACAAAGCATAGCATGTCTATAAGCTCATTATAGAATTCAAGGCTTGCCTGGGTGTTCACACAACAGTGCTACCATGCTCTCGGTATGCATTTGCTCTCTCTCTTCTCTAATTAAGTAACAAAGCTTGTAGTGTAAGAGTATTAATTACTTGTAGGTAACCTCATAAAATTCTACCTTCCTACTTTTTAGTAGCCTCTTCAAGTATAAAGAACTTAAAAATAAACAGATTTTCTCTTTTAAAAATTATTTTATTTATTTGTGTGTACATGTGTTTATTTGTGTACATGTGTGTATGTGTGGCACAGATACATACATGCTGCAGTAACCATGCTATAGCACATATGTGAAGGTCAGAGGACAATTTTGTGGAGTCAGTTCAATCCTTTCACTTTTATGTGGGTTCTGAGGATTTGAAGATCAAACTCAGGTTGTCAGGTTTGTGTAATAAAGACTACCTCACTGACCCCCCAAAACAATGTATATATCAACAGAATTCTCTTTCTTTTTGGAAATGATTTTCAAAAGAATGAACCAGTTATTACAGAGTAAATACCTTATAGAAGTTTTTGCTGAAAGAAACTGGTTGTAAGTTGGTTATGACTCTAAAGTCTTTTAAGTTTTAGAATTAATTCTACATATGGAGTCAATTAGAAAAATATTTATATACAAATAAATACTAGGTTTTTTAAATGGATAGTTTGATAGCTTATAAAAGAAGTAAAATGCCTAAGTTTCTATGAATGTTTTGTGATGTGTGTCTTTCTTAGCTAACGTTTCTATTGCTACAATGAAACACCATGACCATAAAGCAAGTTGGGAAGGAAAAGGTTTATTTATACACTTCCACATTGCTGTTCATCACTGAAGGAAGTCAAGACAGGAACTCAAACAGGGCAGGATCCTAGAGGCAGGAGCTGATGCAGAGGCTATGGAGGATTGCTGCTTACTGGCTTGCTAAACTTGGCTTACTCAGCCTGCTTTATTATTGAACCCAGGACCACCTGTTCAGGGCTGGGCCCTCCTATATTGATCACTAATTCAGAAAATGCCTTACAGCTGGATCTCATGGAGGCATTTCCTCAACTGAGGCTCCTTCCTCCCTGATGACTCTAGCTTGTGCCAGGTTGACACACAGAAACAGCCAGTAATATGGTGATATTTTATTAATATGGTGTTATTTTATTTGTGCTGCAATGTGATTTTATTTGCATGTTAATAAATAAAGTTACCTGGGGTCAGAGCTGATAGCAAGCCATCGCAGAAGCTGGGCAGTGGTGGTGCATGCCTTTAATCCCAGCTCTTGGGAGGCAGAGCTAGGCAGATCTCTGTGTGTTCAAGGATACAGCCAGCATGGAGACACATGCCTTTAATCTCAATACCAACCATAGAAGACCTGGAGGTCTGTATAGATGGGCAGTGATGAGGAGGTCATGTGGTTGGGTTTGCAACCAATGAGAAGGCAGAACAGAAAGTCTATATAAAGACAAACACACAGGAAGTAGCTCTCTTGGCTGAAGAGGACAGCAGCAGCAGTGAAGGGTAAGGTTTTTAGCTCTTATCTCTGACCTCTTGGGCTTTCATCTCTGCATTGGTTCTGTGTTTTTTATTTAACAAGACAGATACATCTACATCTGGCGCCCAATGTTTGTGGTACGTACAGCTGCTGGCCTGCAGCCTTTCGGGCCCCTGCTCAGACCTGAGCTACACAAAGCCAGTTGTGGTGGCTTGGTGGCCTGCTGGCTCCCCTGGCTCCCCAACTTGGGCCTAGCTTGATCTAGGCTGCAGGCGTAGCTACAAGCCGTTACCACAGCTGAAGCTACTAGCTTAAAGCCAGTGCTACGAATAACGCAGGCCTGGCCTGCCCTGCCGGAGCTACTGCTAATTGCAGTAGCTACATGCAGTTTGGCTGAAATGCCAATGCAAGTGGTTGGAGCTTAAGGAAGCAGGAGCTAAGGCTCGACTCGGCTCAAGCAGGAACACATGGCTGGATTTAAGCTTTTAGCCAGAACTTGTGGCTATGTTTTCTTGCCCCCCCCCCTCTTTGGATTCATACCTCAGACACTAGATAGCTGTTTTGAAATTCCCTAGGATTTCTACTGTTCTACGCAGACTTGGTAAGTAAATTAAGATATCAGATATTGTCCAGGTAGCCTCCCTGGTGTTGTGAGTAGCCGTCTAGTCATCCTTGTTCCACAACTAGTATTCTCCTATGAGTGGGTACATACCATGTTTGTCTTTCTGAGTCTGGGTTACCTCACTCAGGAGGATTTTTTCTAGATCCATCCGTTTGCCTGCAAACCTCATGATGTCATTGTTTTTCTCTGCTGAGTAGTATTCCATTGTGTATATGTACTACAGTTTATTTATCCATTCTTCAGTTGAAGGGCATCTAGGTTGTTTCCAGGTTCTGGCTATTACAGAATAATACTGTAATAATATACAAATAATGCTGATATGAACATAGCTGAGCAAGTGCCCTTGTGGTATGATTGAGCATTCCTTGGGTATATGCCCAAGAGTGGTATAGCTGGATCTTGGGGGAGATTGATTCCCAATTTTCTAAGAAAGCACCATATTGATTTCCACAGTGGCTGTACAAGCTTGCATTCCCACCAGCAGTGGAGGAGAGTTCCCCTAGCTCCACATCCTCTCCAGCACAAGATGTCTTCAGTGTTTTTGATCTTAGCCAATTTGACTGGCGTAAGGTGGTATCTCAGAGTTGTTTTGATTTGCATTTCCCTAATGATTAGGGATGTTGAGCAATTCCTTAAGTGTCTTTCAGCCATTTGTGTTTCCTCTGCTGAGAATTCTCTGTTTAGTTCTATAGCCCATTTCTTAACTGGACTGTTGGGCATTTTGATGTCTAATTTCTTGAGTTCCTTATATATTCTGGATATCAGTCCTCTGTTCAGATGTGGGGTTGGTGAAGACCTTTTCCCATTCTGTGGGCTGTCGCTTTGCCTTGTTGACCGTATCCTTTGCTCTATAAAAGCTTTTCAGTTTCAGGAGGTCCCATTGATTGATTGTTTCTCTCAGTGTCTGAGCTACTGGTGTTATATTTAGGAAGCGATCTCCTATGCCAATGCATTCAAGACTACTTCCTACTTTCTCTTCTAGCAGGTTCAGAGTAGCTGGATTTATGTTGAGGTCTTTGATCCACTTGGACTTAAGTTTTGTGCATGGTGATAGATATGGATCTATTTGCAGCCTTCTGCACGTTGATATCCAGTTATGCCAGCACCATTTTTTGAAGATGCTTTCTTTTTTCCATTGTATAGTTTTGGCTTCTTTGTCAAAATTTATATGTTCATAGGTGTGCAGATTGATGTCAGGGTCTTCAGTTCAATTCCATTGGTCCACATGTTGGTTTTTATGCCAGTATGAAGCTGTTTTTATTACTGTAGCTCTATAGTAGAGCTTGAGGTCAGGGATCGTGATGCCTCCAGAGGTTGTTTTATTGTACAGGATTCTTTTGGCTATCCTGGGTTTTTTGTTTTTCTGTATGAAGTTGAGTATTATTCTTTCCAGGTCTGTGAAGAATTGTGTTGGTATTTTGATGGGGATTGCATTGAATCTGTAGATTGCTTTTGGTAAGATTGCCATTTTTACTGTTAATCCTGCCTATCCATGAGCATGGGAGATCTTTCCATTTTCTGACATCTTCTTCAATTTCTTTTTTCAGGGACTTAAAGTTCTTGTCATATAGGTCCTTCACTTGCTTGGTTAGTGTTACCCCAAGGTATTTTATATCATTTGTGGCTATTTTAAAGGGTGATGCATCTCTGACTTCCTTCTCAGCCTGTTTGTCAATTGTATATAGGAGGGCTACTGATTTTTTTGAGTTGATCTTGTATCCTGCTATGTTGCTGAAGGTGTTTATAAGCTGTATCAGTTCTTTGGTTGAATCTTTGGGGTCACTCAAGTAAATTATCATGTCATCTGCAAATAGGGAAAGCATGACTTCTTCCTTTCCAATTTGTATCCACTTAATCTCCTTAGGTTGTCTTATTGCTCTAGCTAGAACTTCAAGTACTATATTGAATAAGTATAGGGAGGGCGGACAGTCTTGCCTCATTCCTGATTTTAGTGGAATCGCTTTGAGTTTCTCTCCATTTAATTTGATGTTGGCTGTTGGCTTGCTATAAATTGCCTTTATTATGTTTAGGTATGTTCCCTGTATTCCTGATCTCTCCAAGACCTTTATCATGAAGGGGTGTTGGATTTCGTCAAATGCCTTTTCTGTATCTAGTGAGATGATCATGTGTTTTTTTTTTTCTTTCAGTTTGTTTATATGGTGTATTTCATTGACAGACTTTCACATGTTAACCACCCTTGCATCCCTGGGATGAAGCCTACTTGATCATGGTGGATAATTGTTTTGATGTGTTCTTGGAGTCTGTTTGCCAGTATTTTATTGAGTATTTTTGCATCAATGTTCATGAGGGAGATCGGTCTGTAGATCTCTTTCTTTGTTGCATCCTTGTTTGGTTTAGGAATCAGGGTAATTGTAGCCTCATAGAAGAAGTTTGTTAATGTTCCTTCTGTTTCTATTGTGTGGAACAATTTGAAGAGTATTGGTATTAACTCTTCTTTGAAGATCTGGTAGAGTTCTGCGCTGAATCTATCTGGTCCTGGGCTTTTTTTGTTTGGGAGACTTTTAATGACTGATTCTATTTCCTTAGGGATTATTGCACTATTTAAATAGTTTATCTGGTCTTGATTTAACTTAGGTATGTGGTACCTATCCAGGAAATTATCCATTTCTTTTAGATTTTCCAGTTTTGTTGAGTACAGGTTTTTGAAGTATGACCTGATGATTCTCTGGATTTCCTCATTGTCTGTTGTTATGTCCCCCTTTCCATTTCTGATTTTGTTAATTTGGATGCTCTCTCTCTGCCTTTTTGTTAGTTTGGATAAGCGCTTGTCTATCTTGTTGATTTTCTCAAAGAACCAACTCTTTGTGTCATTAATTTTTTGTATTGTTCTCTCTGTTTGTATTTTATTGATTTCAGCTCTCAATTTGATGATTTCCTAGCATCTATTCCTCCTGGGTGACTTTGCTTCTTCTTGTTCTAGAGCTTTCAGGTGTGCTGTTAAGTCACTAGTGTGAGATTTCTCCAACTTCTTTATGTGGGCATTTAGTGCTATGAATTTCCCTCTTAGCACTGCTTTCATAGTGCCCCATAATTTGGATATGTGGTGTCTTCATTTTCATTGATCTCTAGGAAGTTTTTAATTTCTTTCTTTATTTCTTCCTTAACCCGTTGTTGACTCAGCTGAGTATTATTCAGTTTCCATGAGATTGTAGGTTTTCTGTAGTTTTTGTTGTTGTTGAAATCTAACTTTAAACATGGTGGTCTGATAGAATGCAGGAGGTTATTCCAATTGTTTTGTATCTGTTGAGATTTGCTTTGTGGCCAAGTATGTGGTTGATTTTAAAGAAAGTTCCATGGGGTGCTGAGAAGAAGGTATATTCTTTTTTGTTAGGATGGAATGTTCTGTAGATATTGATTAAGTCCATTTGAGTCATAACATCAGTTAAGTCCTTTATTTCTCTGTTAAGTTTCATTTTGGGATGTCTGTCCAGTGTTGAAAGTGGGGTGTTGAAGTCTCCCACTATTAATGTGTGGGGTTTTATATGTGGTTTAAGCTTTAGTAATGTTTCTTTTACATATGAGGGTGCCCTTGTGTTTGGGGCATAAATGTTCAGAATTGAAACTTCATCTTGGTGGATCCTTCCTGTGATGAGTAGGTAATGCCCTTCTTGATCTCTTTTGATTGATTTTAGTTTGAAGTCTATTTTGCTGGATATTAGGATGGCTACACCAGCTTGCTTCTTAAGACCATTTGATTGGAAAGTCCTTTCCCAGCCTTTTATTCTTAGGTAGTGTCTATCTTTGAATTTGAGGTGTGTTTCTTGTATGCAGCAGAAAGATGGGTCCTGCTTTCATATCCGTTCTGTTAGCCTGTGTCTTTTTATGGGTGAATTAAGTCCATTGATATTAAGGGATATTAATGACCAGTGATTGTTCATTCCTGTTATTTTTTGGTGGTAGTGTGTGTGTACTTCTCTTCTTTGGGGTTTACTTCTGTGGCATTATCTATTGCCTGTGTTTTCGAGGGTGTATCTTACTTCCTTAGGTTGGAATTTTCCTTCTAGTTCTTTCTGTAGGGCTGGGTTTGTGGATAGGTATTGTTTAAATCTGGCTTTGTCTTGGAATGTCTTGTTCACTCTGTCTATTATGATTGAAAGTTTTGCTGGTTATATTAGTCTAGGCTGGCATCCATGGTCTCTTAGTGTCTGTATTACTTCTGTCCAGGTCCTTCTGGCTTTCAAATTCTCCATTGAGAAATCGGGTGTTATTCTGATGGGTGTGCCTTTATAAGTCACTTGGCCTTTTTCCTTTGCTGCTCTTAATATTCTTTCTTTATTCTGTACGTTTAGTTGTTTAATATTATGTGGTGAGGGTACTTTTTGGGGGGAGTCTAGTCTGTTTGGTGTTCTGTAGGCTTCTTGTATCTTTATAGGCATTTCCTTCTTTAAGTTGGGAAAGTTTTCTTCTATGATCTTGTTGAATATATTTTCTCATTCTTTGAGTTGGTATTCTTCTCCTTCCTCTATCCCTATTATTCATAGGTTTGGTCTTTTCATGGTGTCCCAAATTTCTTGGACATTTTGGGTCATGACTTTGTTGGCTTTAGTGTTTTCTGATGAATCTATTTCTTCTACTGTATCTTCAATGCCAGAGATCCTCTCTTCCATCTCTTGCATTCTGTTGGTTATACTTGCATCTGAAGTTCTCGTTTGTTTACTCAGATTTTCTATTTCCGGCATTCCCTCTGTTTGTGTCTTCTTCATTTTTTCTATTTTCCTTTTCAGGTCTTGGACTGTTTCCTTCATCTGTTTCATTGCTTTTTCATGATTTTCTTTCAGGGATTTATTGTTTTCTTCTGCTTTATTTGTCCTTTCCCCTAGTTTTTTATAGCGTTCTTCCCTTTTTTGTTTGTCTTTTCCTCTATTTCATTTGTGATTTCTTCTATATAAGCCTCTAGTCTCTTCATGATGTTATTCATAAGGTTGCTTTCCTCTGCTTCTTACATTTTGTGATGTTCAGGTCTAGCTGTTGGAGGAGGACTAGGTTCTGGTGATGCTGTACTGCTCTTCATTTTGTTGTGTGTACTTCTGCCTTGACGTCTGCCCATTTCCTTGTGGATTTGTTCTTCGTCTTATCAGCGCTCTTGGTCCAGACAGAGCTGACAGATTCAGGAAGTCTCTCTCTCTTGTCCAGATGGGAGCTCCGGGGCAGGATGGGAGCTGGTGGCTGGTCTCTAAGACTCAGGAAGTGGCTGGGGTCTTGGGCAGATGGGCGTAGGGGCAGGGCGTGGAGATTGCAGGGTCTGCCTGGGGTCTTCGAGAAGGGGGACCTTCCCTGTAGGGGTGGGGGGATCCTGCCCGATGGCCAGAACCTGGGTCCATGTTGGACAGGTCTTCCCTGAAATGGCTGGTGCCCAAGGAAGGGATCTAGGGGCAAGCCTCTCTGGGTATGAGCCCAGGCACTCACTTCTTGTCCAGCTGGGAGGTCTGGGGCAGGATGGGAGCTAGGAGCTGGTCTGTAAGTCTTAGGAAGTCGCTGGGGTCTCGGGCGGATGGGTGTGGGGGAAGGTTGTGGAGATTGCAGGGTCTGCTGGGGGTTGCTCGAGAAGGGGGACCTTCCTGATGGGGGTGGGGTAGGGGTCCTACTGGATGGCCAGAACCTGGGGCCAAGTTGGGCAGGTCTTTCCCGGAATGGCTGGTGCCCATGGATGGGATCTAGGGGCAGACCTCTCTCAGGTCTGGGATAATTTTCATTGCTTTGGTTTTCATTGGTTACAAGTTGTTGTTAAGGGTTAGGAAAAGGGCTAAGCAAAGGAGATTAGATTTAAGGTTCTTTTTTTTTAAAAAAAAAAAAAAAGAAAAAGAAAAAGACAATTACTAGTTTTAAATACTTTATATTGGATTGTATTGTTTTATATTATATACAAATTATATATATATATATATATAGAGAGAGAGAGAGAGAGAGATTGATATTGTTAGAAAATGCCATACATATATTTCTAATCTTGTTCAAGCTATTATACTTATACTGTTCATTTTAGAATGTAATGCAATTTGTTGATGCTTAAATGTTATTATTACCAACTATTAGGATATAAAGAAATGAAAGTTAGTAGTTAGACATATAATAGAATTTGTAGTCATATTAGGTGTGTTTTCAAGATCGAGCAGATATATTTTAGATAGACAGGTCATCTTCAAACCCTTCAGAGATCTACAGAATATGGCATTTAAAATGTTTTAATAACTTAGAAATTTTTCTTTTTTTTTAATGACTATGAGACATGTCAGCTCCTGGCAGTACCAATCTACTTCAGAGAGAATATGGGCATTGAAGAAACTGCATATGGAGTTAACTTTCATTGTGGAAAAAGTTAGCCACTGGACAACAAAGTATCCTCAAATCAACTGCTGACAACAGGACAAAATGGACAGACAGGACATGAAACAAAGGACTGCCGATTCTTGCCAAAACAAGTGTGGTTGGGGCTTTATCAAAAGGCATCTTCTGAGGCCAGGACAATATGGCACCATCCTTGAAGTGGCCTTTGCAATCTGGAAAAGGTACCATGCCTTTTTCTTCGAAGGCAGCTAAAAAGGCAATGGGCCGATGGCTTCTGATGTGCAGTGGAACAGCAGCTGAAACATTTATTCTTGAAGAGTAACTAAGCTCACACCTCTCACTAGTAGACTGGCATTTAATAGAGGGATGTGGAGAAGAATGGGATGCCAAGATGAAGCCACACTCACACAGCCAAGAAGAATGGACAGCTGAATTAAAAAAAAAATCAACAATTTCCAGAATTTAAAATCCTGAATCATGACATGACACTAGTGGAATTCAGGTGTTTCTGGTACATGGACTGCTCTCACCAAATGTGAGGTCAAACTGTTGACCTTGTGTACATCCTAGTTCACAAATGAGTCTGTCAGATACCCTAAGCCTATAGGCTGAAGATGATGCCCCAACACTGTGGAGAAACCTCAGGTGACTGTCCAGGCAGCTGGCTGTTTCTGTCAACTCACATTTTTTTTGGAAGTTGCTTGCATGCACTTCCTTTTTTTATTTTTGTTAGGTAATATTTCCTTCTTGGGTCTCTGAGGGAGTTGAAGATTAGTTAGTTATAGTTGAAGATTAGTCAGTTATAGTTGAAGATTAGTTAGGATAGAAAGTGAATTAAGTACATTTTGGACTTACCAAAATAGGATAGATAATGGAATTATTTTCTCTGAATTTGTCAAATACAAATGGACTAGACATTGTTTAGTAATATACTTGTATATATGGTATGTAGTTATTGTACTTTTGTATATAGTTTTTCTTATGTTAGTTATAACCTTTTTCCTTTTTTCTTTTTATTAAAATAGAAAAGGGGAAATATGGTGATATTTTATTAGTATGGTGTTATTTTATTTGTACTGAAATGTGATTTTATTTGCATGTTAATAAATAAAGTTGCCTGGGGGTCAGAGCTAATAGCAAGCCATAGCAGAAGCTGGGCAGTGGTGGTGCACGCCTTTAATCCCAGCTCTTGGGAGGCAGAGCTAGGCGGATCTCTGTGTGTTCAAGGATACAGCCAGCATGGAGACACACGCCTTTAATCTCAATACCAACCATGGAACACCTGGAGGTCTATACAGACAGGC
>CABHPH010128478.1:3310-45663 GCA_902168325.1 Peromyscus nudipes
GCGCGCGCGCGCGCGCGTGCGTGGGTGCGCACTCCTATTTCATATGTGCTGCCTCAGCCCGGTGTCCACAGCCAAGATGGTGATGGTTCAGTTCATTTGGATGCCTCGGTCCAGCTGTGCTCTTCTGGGGGAGGGAGGAAGTCCTAGACAGTAGGACTCACTTGTGCGCAGGTCTGGGAGGGCTTGTGCTCCGTCTGCTTGCTATACTGTCACTGTCCTGCCCTCCATTTTTAGCTTCCTATATTGTGTGGTCACTTGTCAAAGACATCAGTATTGGAGTGCAGCTGGACCCTAAATGCCTAGCTTTATTTGGTTTCATCAGTTGATGATCTCTTTATTCCGGACTCCACCTGAGGCTGCTTAACTAGTTTTTGTGACCTCCAGTCTCCTTTTATCTGTGACTTTCTTTGTCTCACTTTCATGACCCTGGATGGTCTTAAAGAGTTGTGTGTGTTATCTTAACACCTACCTTGTCAGAACTGCCTGATGATCTTGTGATTATACTGGTATCTCCTGCTTCAGGACAAATACTTCAGACATGAGCTGCTGTGTCATTGAGCACATTGTACTCAGCCAACACCACTGCTTCTGTGAACCCTGGCCCCATGGCTCAGCAGTATGTGTGTCAGGTTTATCTGCTGTAGAGTTGCTGTTTTTCCCTTTTTCTGTTCAGCTTTCAAAGCTGGGTTCTCAACTCATACAAGGGTCACATATCAGGTATCCTGCAAATCAGATATTTACATTATGATTCATAACAGTAACAAAATTACAGTTGTGAAGTAGCAAAGAAATAATTTTATGGTTGGAGGGCGCCACAACATGAAGAACTGTATTAAAGGGTTGCAGCTTAGGAAGGTTGAGAACCACTGTTCATCCTTAAGTGGGATAGAAGGTACAGGATTAAAATCTCCGGAATTCTTTGCAAGCAGGTTTGTTTCTTGCTCATGTAGTGAGTCATTGGTGTGTAGCATTGTGGTCTCATGTATATTGATCTCTTACCTAGTGCTGCAGTACTTGTTGCTCATAATTACTCTAGCTTTACCCATAGGGGGTACTTGCAAGTTGGCTCCTGTGCCCTGCCTATTACATGCCTCTGTCTTCTGTTCTTTAATGGCTTCCTTTCTGACACTCTGGTTTGTCTTGTGTTTCCCATGCCCTAGCCCTGGAGCTGGCTGTTTCTCCTGGGAGCTTTTGTTCTCTTTTATTGAGAAACCAAACTCTGGACACTGGCTGTGTTCATGCTGCAGGAGTGTTGTTCCTAGTGGTCCTTTTAGCAAGCCACTGGACGATGTCCAACCAGTCTGTGCTTGTCTCTGTGCTTCATTTGTGTGTGCCAAGCTAGTAGACTTTGTGTGGTGTTTCTGACTACAGTGCAATGCCCCAGGCTTGCTTTGGAAGCTCGCTCTTGCTTGTCTGAAGTGTCCCTCAACAGTGAGACACTTGCTCCCATCTGCCACTCCCTGACGTTCTTGCTTAACCCTCATTTCACTAGCACAGCAGCTTTCAGAGTGATCCCACTTCATCGTCTGGAGAAAAACTTGCAGCTTGGGTGTGTGGCCTCGGGCTTGTGTAACAGTTCCCTTTTACTGGACAGAGTGTAGGCACTTGTTTTAAACATTGTTTCTGTGATCTACATGTCTTTTGTGTTGGTGAAATCATTAACACAGTGAGCTCCAAGCAGAGCATTTCCTTACTCTTTTTACAGTCTGCTATGTAGCCCAGGCTAGTGTTGAACATGTGATTGATGCCCCTGCCTTGGTTCCTGGTCAGATACATTATTTCTTTACTAATTGTTAAGTATTTCTACAGAAGAAAGTTTATACTTTACTAGTAACATTTGCCACTGAGGCAATTTGTTCCCTGGAGAAATGTACCTACAGCATCTTCCATCTGGAAGTTCGGACTCAGATCCTCCAAGAAAATTGCCTTCAAACCAGATATTCACAAGCCATTTTTCTCCATAGGTTACTGAGTTCTGGCTACTTAGCAGTTTGAATTTACCTTCTTGGCTATTTTCCAGTTCATCTTGATTTATTCTAGTTATTGGTATCAAAGCTCCCATGTTGGTGGGTAAAGATACAAAGGCCTGAAGTGGAACTGATTTAACTCTAGCTTTAGTTCCCTTAGTGCTGGGTTCACAGCATCCTGCTCCTAGTTGGAAGAGCTGTATGCTTCATATCAGAGGTCCCATTCAGTCTCAGGCTCCAGGTCTGCCCTTGGCTGTCACTCACTCTCACCTCTAGACCCCAGGTCCTCAAAGTGATGTCTTTTCACTATAGTAGTTTATTAGATGATCTTCCAGTAAATAGTTTGTTTTTGATATTATCAATACAATCTCTGGTTTGTAGTTCTCTAAAAAAACAAAGATTCAACTTTTATCCTATTTTAATTATTTTTTAATGGTACTGGGAATTAACTCAGGCCTCATGCATGCTAGGCAAACACTACCTACTGAACTACATTTCCAGCCAGTTAGTTCTTAGGTCAGTGATCAAGACATTCAGACAAGACTTGGGGATGGTCAGATTATTGGAATCTTTCTGTTATTTTAAAATAATTCCCATGTACGTTGTGCAGAAATGAACTCATTCTGAATCATGAGGCCCAGATGCTGTACCCAGACAATGAGATTGTTCACACAGGCATGCTGTCCATACCACCCACGGTGGGCATCAGAACTGTTTCCATTATTTGCACCTCAGAGGGCTTTCCTTTCACAGCTATTTGCAGAATCAGGCCAGTAGCCAAGGCAAAGAAGTGACACAGGTGTGAACAGTGATTATGTCAAAGAAGCTTTAGTTCTCAAGGCAGAAGAAGAAATGTCATTAGTCTCCTGCTGACATTGACCTTCATTCTCATAAGCATTTTGTCTCCTGAGCTGTGAGAGTGAGGCGTGTGGCCTGCATCTGAAAGGAAGCAGGAACAACTGTACTGTAAGGTGGAGCATGCGAGGCTGGGGAGATGGCTCAGCAGGTAAAGTTGTTGCTGTGACCAGGTAAAAGAAGCCAGGTGTGGTGGCTTGTGACTATGATCCCAGCAGTGGTGGGTGGAGACAGAAGGATCCTGGAGTGTGCTGACTGATCATTCTAGCCAATCGGTGAGCTCCAGGTTCAGTGAGAGACCCTTGTAGCTGGACTTCCTTTGGATCACCAGCTCCTGAGTAATGACATGGAGACTTATTAATTATGAAAGCTTGGCCTAGCTTAGCCTTGTTCCCAACTTGCTCTTAAAACTTAAGTTAACCGTTTATATTAATCTGTTTTGCCATGTGGCTCATTACCTCTCCTTAGTACGGTATGTCCAACTTCCTCGCAACTTCCTCTGTGTCTGGCAAATCCCCCTCTGAGACCTCCCCCCCAGTTCCTTCTCTCTCTCTGGAAGTCCCACCTGTCCTCTCTTACCTAGCTGTTGGCCATTCAGCTCTTTACTAAACCAATCAGAAGGTGCCTCAGGCAGGTGAGGTAAAACAGAGGCATCTTCACACAGTGTGATCAAATACACCACAACATTTCCTCCTTTTTGTCTAAATAAAAAGGAAAGGGTTTTAACTCTAACATAGTAAAACTGTAAACAATAAGAACAATTAATCAGGTAAAAATTACATTCATAATGTCCAGTCCATTTGTATTTGGCAGATTCAGAGATATTACTCTATTATCTATATCCTATCTTGGTGAGTCCAAAGTTTTATATCTAAACCACTTTCTATCATAACTTGTATTACTAACCTAAAAATACCTTTTTAGACCTTAAAACATTTTCTTAGAGAAACAACTTAAGCTTTTATGTTTCTCAACCTTATAAACTTTACATCTCTTTTGTAAGTTTCTTTTCTGAATTTGGTAACAAGGAAAACTGTAAACTATAACTATCTAGTCTTCAACCTCGTCAGAGACCTGAGAAGGATAAGATATTACCTGAGTTAACAGGAAGTGCAGAGCAAACAACTTTGAAAACTATGGAAAGTTTTCAAAGAGACAGCTAGCTGCCTGGACAATCACCCAATGTTCCTCTGCAATATTGGGGCATCTATCTTTGCCTTATAGGCCTAGAATATCTGACAGACTTTTGTATGTAGCAGAAATTTTGAAGGACTGTCCTACCCTGTCTTGGCAAGTTGACTTCCTTTGTGTCCAATTTGGATAGCATACTGTCAGCAGTTGAGGCAAGGGTAGTTTCTTGCCCAGTGGCTAGCTTTACCACATTTAAAGCAAACTACATATGGAGGTTCTTTGATGCCTATCAACTTCTCTGAGGTAGATTGGTACTGCCAGGAGCAGACATAACTCACTGTCATGAAAAGCCTTATGTTATCAAAACATTTTAAATGTCATATTCTATAGATCTCTGTAGTGTTTGAAGACCACCTATCTGTCTAAAATATATGTTTAACCTTGAAACAGATATATTTGACTAACATGACTACAAGTGTGATTGTTATATATGACTAACTAGTAACTCGCATTTCTTAGTTTTCCTAAGCAGTTTGTAGGACTAGCACTTTACATGTTTAAGTAGTCTGCATAGGTACAATACCTTCAATGAGTAGAAACATATATACAGTATGTTATAACAAAAATAACCTTAAATTTGTATCAATATACAAAAATCCATGCCAATGTAAAATATTTGAGACTGGTGGTTTTAGTTTAAAAGTAGAGTCAATAATCAACCCTTTTACCCTGTCATTCCTGTAACCCCCTTTTTATTTTTCCCTAGATAAGAGAGAAGGAAGGATAGAGGAGAGAAAAATCCCATAATCTAACCTCCTTTGTTTAGTTTTCTCCCTGACCATGACCAATAACAACTTGTAACTAACTCCCCTAAACAATGACAAACATCCATAACCCACCGAACGATCAAAAACCACCCACCTCACCTCTTGGGAATGTGAGTGTCATGTTCTTAAAATTACTTCCTGCTGTCTCAGGGCAGTGGCATCTTTAGTGGACCCTGAGAAAATTTGGATAATGTTCAAGTCCTGGGAGAGCTAGCTGTATCATTTGTTGTCTAGTCTCTGTGTGATGGGAGAGTACAGGGCTTAACTGAGGTCCTGGCTGGAACAGTCTGTGAGATTGGACCCTCTTAGCTACCTGCTTTGAAGTTTCTTGAGCAGTTTGGAGACCTCCAAGGTCGTTGCTCGAAATATTCATTATTCACTGCAGACAACTTTAAACATTTTAAATGCCACCCTGACTGAAGAAATGGGAGTGATAAAAGGAAGATACCTGGCATCCCTCTCTGGCCTTCACATATGTTCCCACAGGCTTATATACCCATTTAGACACACAGACAGGACACATTCACTTCAGCTAGAAAGCTAATATAGGAAGATGTAGAGTGACTTCCTCAGGGCCTGCTGCTAACTTGCTCTTCCTTAAGGCCCATATCTCACTGTTTTACAAGATTAACTCAGTCTAGAACTCTAGTCTTCTGACCTTATAATAAAGTGGCATGCCACATTCAAGATGTCTTAACTGAACATGACTCAGTCTCCTGGGTAGGAGAATTGCCATGAATTTGAGCCCAGTCGGATATACATAGTGAGACCCCCATTTCAGAAACACATTTTGTGGTAGTAGTTGGCGTGAGGACGTGTAGTTTGTTATTGTTTGTTTTATTTTGAGATAGGGTCTCTCTACATAGCCCTGACTGTCATAGAGTTCACTATGTATACCAGGCTGGCCTCAAACCCCCAGAGACCCACCTGCATCTGCCTCCCGAGTGCTAGAACTAAAAGCATGAGACATAGTTTCTTTATGTGTCTGGAATGTTTGCCTGGGGTACTGTGAATTGGGAGTTTTGCAAGTGTGTATGGTTGGTGGATGCCACTTCCTTTTCTCAGGAAAAGAATTGCCATTCCAGATCTGAACAGCAGGTGTCACTGCAGCTCTGCTTCCTATGCCCAGCTCTTAGCTGGCCAGTTCTCAGTACAGCTCCCAAACCACTAAACTAAGGGATTATGGCAGTGTGGCACTGTAAGAGACTCTTCTTATGGGACCCCATTGAAAAACTGGGCATGGGCCTCAGTGCCTCCCTGTCTGTCCTTACAGGTCTCTATTCTAATAGACTCCCTTGCCCATTCTGCATGGCTGAACTGTAGCATGGGTTTGCCTTCCTTAACCTTTCAGCAACTGTGTAGCAGCCAGTGTGTCTCTTCATATTTGTTTCAACATCAAAGGGGACAGCTCCTTTACTCTGACAATGAAGAAATCAGAAATGAAATTATGACCAGGTGTCTTTTGGTATTGATGTGTATAGGTTCCGGCTTTCACTGTGTTTTCTCGCTGGCCTGTGGTTACAGGTATCCACCACTGTACCCTGCCTGTACATCTTTTCTAAAACAGAACTTGAGGGCTGGAGCTATGGCTTAGCAGTTAAGAGCACTGGCTGCTTGAAGAGGAAACAGGTTGGATTCTCAGCACTCACAGTTCACAACTGTCTATAACTCCAGTTCCAGGGAATATAGCATCCTCTTCTGGCCTCTGTGAGCACTGCACACATATGGTGCACAGAGATATATAAAGGCAAAACACTCATATACACAAAATCAAAATAAATAAATCTTTTTTAAAGAAATAACTTAATGGTTATCCCTATGTTGCAGAAGAACAGAGCTGGTGATAGATTGGGTTACCCTGGAAAACTAGGCTGTTCTGAACTTTCAGTGTACTTGCTTAGAAAGCATGATATCCCGGATCTGGTTAGTGCTGCTTTACATGGCGTCCTTATTTAATTATTTATAATGCCTTTTGCTGTAGCTTCTCTTTTTAGACAGCATATGGTCATTCTAAATTGCCTCCCAAGTGGGGTAAGGTTAAATAGGTTGTGAGTCTAGTCATAACAAAAAGTAAGCATTTTAGCTTTAAGAATTCTGCCTTCCTGGAATTTTCAGAGTTAAGCACATGCAAAGTGAAGTGAAACCACACAGAGCATCCTGTGAACTGGAGCTTTCTGGTTCTGCTTGCTCTCTGGGTAATGGTTTCCAGATATCTCCATGCAGCTTCCTTGCAGCTTCGTGGGTCCCACCACAGAACTGTACCAGAGCTTGCCCTTGACGTTGTTGAAGGCTGTGCACATGTCTCCACAGCTTTCAGAGAGCTGACTGGAGAATAGTTTTCTCAGTGGTTCCATAGTATTTGGGTTTTCGGTGGTGATCACCCTGGGCCAAGGGTATGCCTGGCATTGATATGAGCTGCCTTTTTGTTTCAGATGTCATCTGGGTGATTCTCAGTGTGGAGGTGGGTGGACTTTTAGGAGTAACGCAGCAGCTGTCATCTTTTGAAACGGAATTCAACACACAGCCACATCGCAAGGTAGAAGGAAACTTCAACCCGTTTGCCTCTCCCCAAAAGAGCCGACAATCAGATGAAAACAACTTAAAAGACCCTGGGGGTTCCGGGTTCGACTCGATCAGCAAAAATACATGGGCTCCTGCTCCTGACCAAACCGAGCAAGATCAGGATAGACTGTCACAGAACTCTGTAAATCTGTCCCCCAGCAGTCACGCAAACAACCTATCAGTAGTGACTTACAGTAAGGTAGGTGCCCTCGGAGAAGGGGCAGGTGGTGGGCCTTGGGATCCGTGATGCTCCTTCCTGGCAAACCTAGAATGCTAGACCACCCCTGCCCAGAGCAGACGTGGCTGTCAATAGCATCGACACAAAAGCCTTCTCCTTCCCTGCGTGTCCTGTGGCTGCTGCTTCATCCACGTGTGTAATTTACTTCTGTCTGCTCTGATTTGGGTGTTGAAAACTGAGGCTCTTTACCTTTATTATTTTTAAAACTGACAAAACATCATTAGAAGTGCTTTCAGGGCAGGTATGTACTGAGCTTAACGTCATCGCAGCACCCATCTGCCACGGGCTCCTGGTGTACTGTCTTGCTTTAGGTGGGTTTTTCCCTCTGAGTAAAAAGCCAGGCTCGATTATTTTCTCCTACAATGTTGTTGGCTTTGACTCTTCTGTCATATATCCTCTTGCTGATGTCTTGATTCTGTTTGCTTTGGCTCATGACTTCCTCCCCCACAGCCTAGAGTGGCTCCGAGGGGTGTTTTGACTTTGCACATGTGGGAGATAAGTAAGGGAAGCGATTGCAGTTCCACAGAGTCTGGCTGTCAGCAGTGTCTCCCACTGTTGAGGTGAGGGTGGCTCCTGACTGCTGGTTTGATCTGAGCCCACAGCTAGGGTTGTTGTCACGGCTCAGCCATGTGTGCACTCTCCTCCCATGACTGCTAAAGCCTCCGTGTCCAGTACGGTCCCAAGTCTACCCATGCTGAGAGCCAACATTCAACCCTGGGGTTTAAAATGCACCTGTGTGTTGGCAGTCGGGTAGCCTGCCAGAAGAGTGGTGCTGTGTGATCAATCTCATAGGAGCAGCCTGGCTCACTTGAGAGGATGCAGAATTGATTTGTTGATTGATAGGGTAGTCATTGCAGAGACTGCAGGTTGGCTGTTTATATATAAGAAAAGGAAATTGGCCAGTGACTTGCCTGATTAAGGAAAGATTCCACTTTCTGTTTTTGGGGGGCAGGATCCTCCTGTCTGCCTCCTGAGTATTGGAGTTGCAGGCTTGGTTCAAGGAAGCTAGTCAAGACTCCACATCTTAATATTTAAACAAATTTTCTTGTTCATTTTTATTTTTGAGATCTCATAGCCTAGATGAGACTCAGACTTGTTATGTAGCTGAGGAGGATGACCTTGAACTTCATGTTTTCCAGTGTCTGCAAATGCCGAGCTCACAGACAGCCACCAAGCCTCCTTCCATGCTATGCTGGGGATAGAAGGTCTCCTGCACACTAGGCAAGCACCCTACCAGCTGAGCCACATCCTGAACCCAGAATATTGTCTCTGCCCTCTCTTCCCTTAAATTAGACCCCTGCAGAGTCCGTGCCCGGTATGGCAGGTAGAGCAGCCATCCCTGCCAAGTGTGCCTTGTTGTAGTGAAATGATGCAGCTGAGGTCAGTGGGAAGATGAGAGCTGGCAGAAGCAGCTCAGGCATCCATTGTTTTCAGGACAGGATGCTGTTTTCCCAGCTGGGCCTTGTACTGAGCATGATTGCTCTTAGGATATTTCTGGCTAAGGAAGTAAAGTCATTTCTAGCTGTGGACCATCTTCTTCAGGGATTGATGCGTCTTAACCAGTTCCAGTGGTTATTGACACATTCACAAGACAGATAGAGGGCTGAGCCTCCTGCCAGCCTAAAATCCTGCTAGGCCCTGTTGCTTTTTAAGTGCTGGACAGTGGTGAAGACATTGAATGTATTTCATTGATGAGCTTATATGATTTTACTCCCCCCTCCCATTTAAAAGTAACTTTTCAGGGCTGAAGAGATGGCTCAGTCATTAGGAGCACTGGCTGCTTTTGCAGAGGACCCGGCACCCACATGGCAGCTCACAATCATCTGTAACCATAGTTCCAGGGAATCCAGCACCCTCTTCTGACCTCCATAGGCACCAGGCATGCACATGGTGCACACACATACACATACATTTGCTTACTTATTTATTTATTGGTTTTTCGGGACAGGGTTTCTCTGCAGCCCTGGCTGTCCTGGAACTCACTCTGTAGACGAGGCTGACCTCGAACTCAGAGATCTGTCTGCCTCTGTCTCCCAAGTGCTGGGATTAAAGGCTTGCATTAGCTTGCCTGGCTTACACATAAATATTTTAATCATTTTTCAAAAATACAAATAAGCCGGGCGGTGGTGGCGCACGCCTTTAATCCTAGCACTCGGGAGGCAGAGGCAGGCGGATCTCTGAGTTCAAGGCCAGCTTGGGCTACAGAGTGAGTTCCAGGACAGGTTCCAAAACTACACAGAGAAAACCCTGTCTCGAAAAACCAAAAAAAACAAAACAAAACAAAACAAAAACCACAAATACAAATAAAAGCAGCTAGTGAGATGACTCAGTGAGGGAAGGGTCTGATAAACCTGAGACCCACATGGTGGAAGGAGTTTCACTGCAATTGTCTTCTGACTTTCACAAGTGCACCATGTCATGCACACACTAAATAGTGTATTCATTAGAAAACAGCTTCCCAGTAGAGAGTGTATCTAGGAAGACTTGGATAAAATGGATGAGAAATTGGGGCCTCTGTTGTTTTTAATCCAAGCAAATTTTTACTCAGAAAACAACATGAAGCGTTTGGCTAATTTTTCTGTGTCCAGCTAGATCTCTTGACTCCACCTCCTTTGGATGACACAGGCAGTGGTCAGTGAGTCATGACACCTGCCCTCGGGAGGACAGTTCACTGTACAGTTGGACCTGTGCCCACACTGTTTGCTGTGCATAGAGTGGGGAGCGATTCAGAGTCAAGTTTGGAGCGGTCAGCAGAACAGTCAGGTGTGTGATTCACAGTGGGGAAGCGAGTATTTGCAATAGGAGGTAGTGAAGTCGGAGTGAAGGATAGGTATTCACAAAGGTAGGTGAGGTTTGGAAACCGAGATGGATACACAGCGTGGACAGTGCTGTGGAGAGCTGTAAGTGCTGAGGTGTGGGCAATGGAGGCAGGTTCAATTGTTCCTAGTGTGTCCCTTTGAAGAGGAGTGGTTGAAACAATCACAAATGGCTTTGAAAATATTGGGACTAAGGGGCTGAAGAGATGGCTTAGGGATTGAGAGCAGTGACTGCTCTTCTAGAGGACCAGCTTCAAGTCTCAGTTCCCACATGGCTCATGGCCATCCTTAACTTCAGTCCCTGGAGGTCTCACTCCCTCTTGTGGCCTCTCTAGGCACTGCATGCACATGATGCACAGACAAAACACCTATACATATAACAATAAATTAATATATACATACAAATATATATGTGTATGTATGAGAAACTAAAATGGACACAAGTGGACATCTAGTGATGAGACTTAAAGGGCCATGTTATGGCAGTGAGACACTTGGTGGTTAAAGTCTTTTGCTGCCAATCCTGATAAGTGAGTTCCATCCCAGGACCCACATAACAGAAGGATAGAACCAACTTCCTTGTTGTTCTCTGACCTCCACATGTACACCATGTAATTTATTTTACTTTTTAAATTTTTTTTATGTTTGGTTTTTTGAGACAGGGTTAGTATAGTATAGTTAGTATGATCAGGTATAGTCCTGATTATCCTGGAACTTGCTCTGTAGACCAGGCTGGCCTGAAACTCAAAGATCCGCCTGCCTCCCCTTTCCGAGTGCTGGGATTAAAGGCCTGCAAAGCATAGGTAAGGGGACTGAGAAGACGGCTCAGCGGTTAAGAGCACTTGCTGCTCTTGCAGAGGGCCCCATACCGGGCAGCTCACACTCACCTGTACCTCCAGTTCTAGGGGATCCACTACCCTCTTCTGTTCTTCTAGGACACTTGTACACGTGTACACAGACATCATACTCAGGCGCGCGTGCACGCGCGCGCACACACACACACACACTTAAGTAAATAAAGCATAAGTATATAAATAAAACATTTATATTTGACTTGAGAACACAGGATTGGTTGGTGCTTGAAGTTATGAAGTGTGTCTGAGGCTGAGTCAGGAGACTACATTTGAGTTATTCCTAAGAGCCCGGACATGCTGTTAGTTACTTTGCCTGTAGTTGAATAAACAAAAGCTGAGGGGCTGGATGCCTTGCCCAGTGTCACACAGAGCTAGGACTCCGTGTAGTGGCTCATGACTGAGAAGTCTCTGCCTCCAGGTTGATGTGCTTGCTTCCCTCGTTCCTCTCTTGGCTGAACAAACTATGTTGCGTGCCAGCGTGGACTGAAGTGACCATCAAGGCAGGAAAGAGGCAACGCGGACGTGTGACAAGACATTCTAATGTAAAGTAGCCTGACACACAAGCCATGTGGGTTTATAATGGATGAGCAGAAAGGGAGAATGAGGTCCTGGGATCCCAGAGTAGAGAAGGGTCTGCAGTCCAGCGGGTGCCATCTTCAGTGCCTGGTGGGCTGCTGTCGGGAACACTGAGTGGACAAGAAAGGGGATTACCCAGGGAAATTCCCACCAGCCATGGAGGCTGGGGAAGAACAAGATGCTCTTGGGAGCTCATGCGTGGTCTTTGTAGATGCTTTCCTGCTGCCTCTGAGCAGAGTTTAACTTGTTAAAGTTGGGAGGACAGAGTGCAAAGATCTGTGGAGGCCCCTGCTCCGTGGGCACTAGGTGATTATGTCAACAGAATCACACATCTGTCAGGGTTGGGAGCTGGAGACCCTGGAGCCTTTCCCTGGCGGCTGTTAACGAACAGTGTTAAGCTCTTGATGCCCGATTCTCAGGGGGAATCTTTGGGTGGGAGAGTGTGCCCCTGCTGCATCCCACAACCCACAAAGGCTGACCCTCCCTGGGAGAGCTTCAAGGGAATCAGCAGGGGAGTGGAGACCGACCCGCTCCAAAGATTTTTAAAGCTGGGTCCTTGCTTTTGTCGGGAGTTGACTGGCCTCATTGTCAGCTCAGGTGTGGCTGATTTGTCCCATGTCCTGATGAGGATGAGAGCTGTTTCAGTGACTCTGTCACTGTGAAAGCAATAGAACCTGCATTCCTTGGGGTTACAGAAGACAGGATACACTCTGGACAGTGCATTCCCACCACATGATTCAGCTGTAGGGCCGAGGAGTCTCTGTTTGGGCAGTTGGTTAGTGGAAAGTGTCCAGGAGTGTGGAGAAAGGGAAGGGAGTGGACCTATTAAAGTCAAAGAGGCCATCTTATGGCCAGGATTGATTTCCAAATGCTTTCTGAAGCCTTCCAGAACAGTTCAGACACAATAGTGACTCGGGACAGGTGGAATGAATATGGGGCTGTGGACAACAGGTGCTGCCTTCCATTCAGCAGCAGAGCCTTTGCGCCAGGCAGGCTAAGCCCAGGGTTTGATTTGTTACTTGGACTGTGGATATTTTGTTCTGGCCCTGGGAAGGAGCAGGCTGGTGTTTGTCACGTGCTCCTACCTCACACTGGCTCACCGCCTGAGCCACTGTCATTACTTCCGCCAAGCCCTGGGAGAACATGTGATTATCTTTGTGTGGAGTTCAGCCATGCCTCCACTTTGCAGCAGCTGCTGCTGCTGAGTGCCATCTACCCTTTCTGCCCACATCCTCCTCTGTCCTGTTTTTTTGAAAGAGTGTGTGTGTGTGTGTGTGTGTGTGTGTGTACACGTGTACATGAGGGCTTGTGCATCATAGTGCTTGTCTGGAGGTCAGAGGTCAACCTTCCAGCGTTGGTCTGTCTTCAACCATTTAGGCCCCAGGAATCAGACTGAAGTTGTCAGGCCTGGCAGTAAGCACCTTACCTCATGAGCCTCCTGGCCTGCCTCTACCCGGGGCTATCTTGTTGACTAAAGCATAAAGAAGTTAATTTCTCTCAGATCGGGGTGCTGGAAGGATTGGGTTAAAATAAACCTTGTTGGTTTGTTTGTTTCTTTGTTGTTTATGGGGGGGGGGTTGGTTTTGAAGTAAGGTTTCACTGTAACCCAAGCTGGCCTTGGCTGTCTACCTTCCTGAATCTGGGACTGCAGGCATAGGCCCCATGCCTGACTTTGCTCTTCCAGGGCTGCATGCAGAGTAGGCCAGCCCTCTGCTGCTGAGCAGCACTCTCCACCCTGGAAAAAGCTAATCTTTTACTCTATGGGATAAAGATGCAATGGCTTCTGGGTCATCTGACCTGTTTTGAAGTGGCCACAGATTTAATGTAGTAAGCCTGGAGTAGTGATGCACACTTTTAATCCCAGCACTTTGGAGGCAGAGGCAGAAAGATCTCTGTGTATGCAAGACCAATCTGATCTACATAGCAAGTTCAAGGCCAGCCAAGGCTATGTAGAGAGACCCTACCTCAAAAAGAAAGAAAATTTAACATGGTAATAAGGGAGTGGCTGGGGGAGGTCCAGGTCTCAGTTTAATTAAAACCAAATTTAACAGTTTGACCAAAAATGGTTGTTGTCACCACCTGGACTAATGATTTCATGAGCTGCTAGAGGGCACCTCTGTAACTCCTGTCTATTTTAGTAACCAAGATGTTCTAGAAAGGTATGAGTGCCATATTCTAGCTTCCCAACTGCATTTTAGATGGGCCAGGCAGCTACTGCCCCTGACCTGCTAAACATCTCCTCCTGAGGAACCTCCTTGATCTCTTGGGTTCAGATTTTATTGGTTCTTACCCCCCCCCTCTTTTTTTTTAATATTTATTTTTATTTTGTAAGTGCATTGGTGTTTTGCCTGCATGTGTTTGTGTGTGAGTGCCTCACATCTCTAGAGCTGGAGTTGCAGACAGTTGTGAACTACCATGTGGGTGCTGGGAATTGAACACGGGTCCTCTGGAAGAGCAGTCAGTGCTTTTAACCCCAGAGCCATCTCTCCAGTCCCTAAAGTTTCTATCCTTGTGACAGAAACATCTATAGTTCTTGAAGTCACAGAAGAAACTGTCCTACATTCCGTGATGGTCCTTCAGAAGATGTAGTCTATGGTTTTCAATTTTCCCTGAATGTAATGTTTTAGAGTGAGGAGGGCAGCTGACCTGCTACTCTTGGCATGTTCCATTCTGCAGAAGCTGCCTAGAATTTTAGGCACAGATACAGTCAATCCAAGTCCCAAGGTAGGAATGTGCCTGGTGGGTTCGAGGAATGAGATCAAGGGGCGTGAGCAGATGTGAAGTCAGAGGGCAGATATCAGATCCTGGGGTCTTTAAGGACCCCTGTGGAGCTTTTGTTCTGAGGGAAAGAACCATCCAAAGGCCTAGAGCCTGGAGAGATGTGTTCACCCTGTCACCTATGGAATACAGGACACAGTAGAGGCAGGTAGACCATGGCAGCTGGGGTAGCACAGAGGAGGTGGAAGTGGACCCTCAAGAGTCTGTTGGTAGCTGGAGGGATGTCAGCAGAGTAGAGGATGATAGAGCAGTTTAGAAGGGTGGAGTGGACATACTGGAGGTGAAGGGCTGTGGTAGAGCTGGGCCTGTGGTCAGGAGTTGGGTGTGTGGAGATCTCTGTAAAACCCAAACAGGGGGGCAGGCAGCCTCACGTTAGAGTATGGGGGTGGGGCTGCACCTCTGGGCATTGTGCCCCCTGGATGATGTTTAATCTTTAACAGGGTTGCCACCTTCCAATGATGAGCTAACTTGCAGCTGTTGATACATAAGAACAGCACCGATGTCTCTGGGGACAAAATCCTCCATCGTATAGAGAAGGTCTAGGACTAAACTCTGCTCTCAAATGTGCCCAGAGCATCATTGCTGGAGTTCTTCCTGCTTTCTTTGTGGTTCAGGTACTTGAACCCAGGGCCTTGGCTGTGTTCTTCCTCCCAGCCGCCCTACTTTTTTTTTTTCTTGGTTTGGTTTGGTGGTGTTTGTCACTGTGTCTGATGGTTGTGAGCACCTGAACTCCTGGGCTCAAGTTGTCCTGCCTCGGCTAGCCAGGTTACCCTACCATAGCTGGCTTTTTATTGTTGGAGACAAAGTTTCACTATGTAGCCTGACTGGCCTGGAACTTGCTATATACCAGGCTGTTCTCCAACTCATGCAGCTCCATCTACCTCAACTGGGATTAGAGGTCTGCAACCATGATGCCCGTCCCTTCCCTAATGTTCTTAGTGATCTTTCTTTTAGATTTACTTATTTTATTATTTTATATGTATGAGTGTTTTGTCTGAGTTTAAGTTTATGTCTGCCTGGTGCCTAAAGAGGTCAGAAAAAGAGCACTGGATCCCGACACTGGGGTTAGAGATGGTTGTGAGCTGCCATGTGTATGCTAGGAATCGAATTTGGTTCCTTCTCAAGAGCAACAAGTACTAACAGCCGAGCCAACTCTCTGACTCCTTAGTGCTCTTCCTCATACACACTGCTCTAGGACTTCCGTAGTTACAGGAGATAGACCAGTAGTTACCAGTGCCCGTCACACTCCCACAGCAGTTAATAGGAGGCCGTGGCCAGAACCCAGTTTGAGTCCAGCACTCTAGATCATGTTGTGATGAAGGCTGTTGGGGAGTAGAATCGGTTGTCTCCTCAGGCAGTCTGTGCACTTGTGTCGGGTGTGGAGACTCCCTCACTCACCTGTGGGAGCTGTAGAACCCGTGGCCAAGGAGGAAACAAGACAGAGCAGCAAGGGACCCACCCATGCTCTGGCAGCCCAGCACATTCTGTACCAGAAAGTGTTTGACAGGAGGTTCTGGGTTTGATGCTGTTACAATGACTCTATCTCCTGAAAACTCAGAAGAGCCAGTAAAGGCCTCTCCGCTCCGCCGGTGTTTGCGTTGGCATGGGCTGTGTGTGCGTTTTAAAATAATTTAAGCAAACAGCGTGGGCCTTAGAAATATCTTTTGTTATGTAGCATTGCTGATTGACTGAGGCTGAGAAGTATATCCAGGAACACTCCTTTGTACCTCCACAGTGCCAACGGTGCCCAGCTCCTTTGTTTGTTTTGGGGTTCTGGGCACTGTTTCAGACTGCTCAGGCCAGGCAGACCTGCAGCAGAAACACCAGCTCATTTCATGTTGGTTGTTAGAACTCTCTCTTCGAATTCAACATTTTAATTTCTGGTGAGGTTCTAAAGTCAGTGAACAAAAGTGTGACTCACAGGTGAGGCTCTGTTGGTGTAGGTGCTGAGCTTTCAGCCCTGGTTCTCTAGCAGTCTGCGCTGACTGGACTCCAGCAGGCTGTGCAGAGTGTGAGCGTGAATTCTGCTGCCCGGGGGGCAGAAGTGGGTGTAGCAGAAGTCTTAAAAGTTCTTATTAATAAAATCAAACCCGAGGCCAGTTATTGGGGTTAACACTGGAAGGTCAGAGAGACAGAATAAACCACAGCTATCTCACCTCGCTGAATCCTCAGCTGGTCTTGTTTCCTCAGACTGGATGCCCCGAGCCCTCATCCAGAATGGGTCTCAGCTGAACTGCTGCTAGAAGCCTGAAAGCTTAACCAGCCACATGCTTCTCCAGGCCAAAGGCTTCTCCAGGCCAAAGGCCTGCTCAGGCCAAATGCCTCTAGTTTCTGGTCCTCACGCTTTATATACCTTTCTGCTTTCTACCACCACTCCCTGGGATTAAAGGCGTGCTTTCTGGGATTAAAGGTGTGGGTCACCACGCCTGGCTGTTTCCCATGTGGCCTTAAACTCACAGAGATCCAGATTCTGCCTCTGGATTGCTAGGATTAAAGGCGTATGCTACCACTGCCTAACCTCTATGTTTAATATTGTGGCTGTCCTGTTCTCTGACCCCAGATAAGTTTATTAGCATACACAATATTTTGGGGAACACAATACCACCACAAGTGGGCCTCCTCCTCTGCAGGGGCCTGAGGGACTGGGGCTTTTTGCTTGTGATGTGTTGCCTAAGAACCAGTTACAGTCGTCTGCTTTACACAGATCATATTGATGTTGCTCAGTCGGTCATGAGTCTCCTCTGCTCAGTTGCTGCTAACCCCTGTCTCCGAAGGTGTTGGTTGATCACAGGTGTGCCTTGCTGTGGGGAGGGATGTGAGCCAGAAAAGAGAAGATAGGATTTGGGGAGGTTGATTTTGTTTGTTAGTTTTTCTGTTTTCTTTCAGAAAATTTTATTTTAATGTGCTACGATAAATTTTTTAAAGATTTATTTATTGTTGACGTGTATGTGTGTGTATGTGTATGGCATGTGTGTGCAGGTGCCCACACAGAAGAGGGCATTACATCCTCTGGAACTTGAATTATAGGCAGTTGTGAGCTGCCGGATGAGGATGTTGGGAACTGAATGAATACTGGTCCTCTAGGAGAGCAGGAAACATTCTCAACTGCCGAGCCATCTCTCCAGCTCCTCTTCCTTTCAAGGTTTTTAAAAAAATGTTGAACAGTTGTTTATTTGTGTAAATGTGGGTGTGCATGCTGCGGCTCATGTAAAAGTCAGGGTAACTTGAAAGTTGAACTGGCTGTCAAGCTTGGTGGTAAGGCCTTTGCCCTCTGAGCATTTTTTAAATTTCTGTATGTTCTTACAGGTAGCCCGTGCTAGCCTAATCCTTCTGCTCCAGCCTCCTGAATGCAGGGATAGGACGTGCTTGCACTCCAGTTGGCTTCTCTTGGTGGGTGATAGGTGGATGGGTGGTGTGGTGGTGGTGGGTAAGATACAGGGTCTCACTGTGAGCACTGTGTGTCTTAGGGTATCTATTGCTGTGAAGAGACACCATGACTGTGGCAGTGTACAAAGGAAAACATTCAGTGGGGTGGCTTACAGGTCAGAGGTTCAGTCCATTATCTTCATGGCGGGACATGGCAGCGTGCAGGCAGACGTGGTGCCGGAGAGGGAGCTGAGAGTTCTACATCCTGATCCGCAGGCAGCAGGAAATAAACTGCCACTGCACACAGCTTGAACATAGGAGACCTCAAAGCCACCCCACAGTGACACACTTCCTCCACCAAGGCCACACCTACTTCAACAAAGTCACACCTCATAATAGTGCCACTCTCTTTGGGAGGCATATTCTTTCAAACCACCACACCCTGGTTGTCCTGAAACTAACAGAAATCGGCCTGCCTCTGCCTCCCAAATGCTACAGTTAAAGGCAATCACTCCCATGCCCAGCCCACCTTTTTAAGGGGTGTGTGTGTGTGTGTGTGTTAGAGTTATGTACAGCCCTGTCTGTGTGGATTCTGGGAACCAAGTTTGAGTCCTCTGGAAGATTAGCAAATGTTCCTAATCACTGCACCAACTCTCCTGCCCTCCAGTTGACTTTTAAGTGCCCATAGGTGTTGGGGAAGAGAAAACCTTTACGATAGCGATGTCTTGATTGGCGGTGGTTGCACACGCCTTTAATCCCAGCACTTGAGAGGCAGAGGCAGACAGATCTCTGAGTTCTAGGACAGCCAGGCTACACAAAGAAACCCTGTCTTGAAAAACCAAAAAGAAAGAAAGTGGTGTCTTGGTGGATAGTGAATTTGAAATGAATTAGAGGGAAAACTACATGCAAGAAAGCCCAGAGGACATCGGGCAGCCACCCAGCTCTGGTGAGTGAGGTGTGCTTTAGAAGGGCAAGGGGAATTTCCAAAGATAGTCTTTGAGATTTGTCAGAGGAGGGTCACTTTTAATGTGACAGCCAATAGCACCAGCGAAGCAGTTCCCAAGTTCTTGGTAACAGCAAGACTGAACCAGCGTGGCTGACTGGGACAGAAGAGGAACAGCTTACTGTCTTCTCAGTTAGGATGGAGGGCTTGTAGGGACAAGGAGTTGACAGACGACAGTGGAACCTGAGTGGTGTTCTAGAGGAAGCAGGCAGAGGCTCAGCGGTGTTTAGAGCTCTCTGCTGAGTGCCAGTGTCTACAGGACTAGACACTTGGAAGAGCGCCTCTTCTGATTGATTTCCTTCCTAGGAGATGGCCAAAGAGAGCTCTGTTCCCCAGAATCTATCTCATCTGGATTTTAGCATACTTACAGTTAGCTGAGGTCCTGACCATAAATCCAAAAAGTGTTCTGAAGTCTTTACTGAGGGAGTCAAACTCAGCTAAGATCCTTCATCTCTTATGGAGCTTCAATTAGTGGTTTGGTTTGTTGATGTGTGGGGAGCAGGGTTTCTAGCCCAAGGCTGCTTTATGTCGGCTCCACAAGCCCTCAAATGGTGCTGAAGCTGCAGTTGTGTTTTGAGTCTGACTCCTCGAGGCAACGCTCTTAGTTAGATCAGGGGAAGGTTGAAGGCTAGCCGCTGTGGTTGGTCTTGGGCACTGGGATGGGCAGAGGAGAAAAGATAGGTGTGTAGGTGAAAAGCAGAGGGAGGGTGCAGGGGTGGATGCTGACTGGATTGAGGAGGATGGACAGAACTATGTGGGTGACAGGCAGATAGGCTAGGGTGGACAGACAGGTTCCTTGGCAGCAACAGAAGTTAAGACTGGGTGGGAAAATTGTTATTATAGAGATAAGAATAAAAAGTGCTTTTACAAGGCTGTTTGTTTGTTTGTTTTTTCAAAACAGGGTTTTTCTGGGTAGCTTTGGAGCCTGTCCTGGAACTCGCTCTGTAGACCAGGCTGGACTCAAACTCACAGAGATCCACCTGCCTCTGCCTCCCCAGTGCTGGGATTAAAGGTGTGTGCCACCAACGCCCGGTTTACAAGGCTTTTAAAAGACAGAGATCACGGGCTGAAGAGATAGCTTAGTGGTTAAGAGCATCGGCTGCTCTTCCAGAGGACCCAGGTTCAATTCCCAGCACCCACATGGCAGCTCAAACAGTCTGTAACCCCAGTTCTGGGGGATCTGACACCTTCTCACTAATGCACATAAAATAAGAAAAAAAAAGTTAAAAAGAGAACACTCTCATAACTGAGTTAACCTTTTAAGCAGTTTGACAGGATCAGAGGCCATGACCTGACACTACCATAGTCCTCATGCCTAAAGCAGGCTTGCTTCACTTACCCTTGGCTAGCATGTAGGTATATCTTTCAACTTTGGGACACTTTCTTTGAATGGTACCTTCGGAAGTTCCTGCCTGAGTGAAGTGGCCCCTGAGCAGCCAGCAGGGGGCTTAAGTATTTTGACCTTGCTGGCTGTCCTCATTACTCCAGCATGTAAGTCCGTTTCTCGTTATGCCGGTTAGTCCCTGGCCCTGGGTGGCCAGTGCGTCCTGCACATTTGTATGTGCAGTCCAGGGTCAGGACAGAACTTCCTGCCAAACCTTGCACTCTCCTGGGCTTGTATTCAGTGTGTCAAGTGGCACACAGGAGCACTGGGCAGCAGATCAAGGAGGGCCTCCTAGTGTTAGCTGCTGCTGCCTTTGGTGCATGGGGAGGGCTGTTTTCTTGTGTGCAGCCAACGCTCTTGTTTATGAACCTGTGTGGGCCCTTTTTCCCCTTTTTCCTCTTGGATTTTCAAGACAGGGTTTCTCAGTTCAGCCCTGGCTGTCCTGGAACTCACTCTGTAGACCAGGCCACCTGCCTCTGCTTCCCAAGTGCCGGGATTAAAGGTATGAGCCACCACTGCCCAGCCTTTATTTATTTAAACTAAATCACAACTAAAGCAAAATAAAGACAGGTGTATGAAAGTCTCTGTGTTGTGGTGGTTTATCTAAGCACGTTTTCGTGTGGATTAGCAAGGACTAATCCCAAAAGGTCTCAGTGAAATGTCCTTTTAAAAGGAATTTTGGCCTCTTCTTGACCCCTCCCCCAGATAAAAGACAAGAACTGAGTCCCCAGCACAGCCGTCCCTTTATTCATTCTTAGTGCGAGATGTGAAGGGTTGGTGGGCTCAGCCCTGTGGCCAGTATGGTGTGGACGCTGTGAAATGGAGACTAAACAGAGACGGAAGAAGCAGACCTGGGTCTAGTGTATGTCACTGCACAGCTGCAGTGCTTTCTCGGGGACTGTCGGGGTGAGTTCAAGGATCTTTAATCCAGAAGTACAAAGCAGGAAACTTCTGAACGCCAACAGGATTCCTCAAGTGGGAAGTTCTATGTCAGGAACCTTTGTTTCCTACAAAAAATGTCAAATTGCTACATTTTCTTTAAGAGTAAGCCATACATGAGACATAAGTAAATGGTGTTTAGTCTTGGGTTCCACCCCTCAGCCAACACATGCAGATATTCCAAAGTCTGGTGGGGGTGGGGTCCCAAACACTTCTGACAGAAGCAGTTCACATTCGGGACCTCAGTGTACACCCCTTTGGGGAAAGGTTTGGTGGGGTTTTTTTGACACCATATTTCAGGCACTCCTGTATTTACTCCTGACTCTTGCTGCTCCACAGGGTCAGCGTCATGAAGACTATGTTAGAGACAGTTGTTGATGTTGGGTTTACTTTGTGGACTCCACTGGACGTACTAGATCTTTTCTCCAATTATTACTAGGGCTTGACCCTGGGCAGCACCTGTGGAGCATGCTACCGCTGTGCCCCACCTTCCGAATACAAGTGCTAGATCTTACATTGTTCTTGGAAAAGATAAGGATGAGTAGGAGTGAACTTAAGTTTACACACAATAAAGTATTTTAGAAAAATAGCCAATTTGGGGTTTGCAGTAGTTAACATTGCATTCTGGACAGATTGATCAGGACCTGATGCACCTGCTGTGTTCATTCACATCATTGAGGCACAATGATCTCTTCCCTCAGGGACAACCAACTGTGTTCTGTGTAGGCTGGCTGGAGCGCCTCGGCTCCTGCTTCTCTGGCCCATGTGTCCTTGGGCTGCCCACAACCTTGACAGCGGTTCTTTCCAAAGTCTGGGAAGAGTCCACTCGGCTCCTGCAGGCCTGGGTGCTGCTTCCCTGGCAGGTGTAATGATAGCTGCAAGGAGAAACCTTTTCCTGCAGAGTAAGCTCTAGGAGGAATTGGCCTTTAGATCCCAACTGGATTGGTGTCCTGGCAGCCTTGGTTGGATGGGTCATAGATCCTGATAAAGGTGGGTGGCCTTCTACACCTCGCTGATGGGTTCGTTTTTTGTTTGGGTCAGAGTTGAATTCTGAGCTCTCTGATACCATCTGCTGCAGCATCGTCCCTTGATATGTCCTTACCGGTGGTGCGCTACTACAGAAAATAAGGTCAGGGAGGGTCTGGCTTCTGCTCTTCTTACAAGCAAGAGCTAGGGCTCAGGAGGTAACTTGGTGGGTAAAATGCACACTGCAGGGGCATGCGGAGCTAAGTTGGTATCCCCAGCACCCATATAAAAGTTGCAGTGGTGTGCCAAGTCCAGGTGATGGGGAGGTGGAGACACACTGATCCATCCCCAGGGCTTCCAGACCAGGTGAGACGCAGGGTGTGCTGCTAGATGCCAGCAGAGATTGCTGTGCCGCAGACCCCTACCAGGCCAGGCTTGGTGGTGACCACCAGAACCTGTTCCACTGGCTTGCAGAGCTGTATCAGAACCTGAACTGTGGATAAGCCTTGCATCAGGATTGTCTCTCTCTCCTGCCTCGGGTAGGAAAAACACTTCCCATTTGTCCTCCTGCCTCAGGCTGCTCAGCACACAGCTGGGACCCTTCGGCAGTCTGTCCCTCTGCAGCCTGCGTTCTGTGATCTGCTCGTGACACATACAGTCCTGCATGTGGGAAGTCTCTGTCAGCTCCTTCCTTCCTTCCCTTCCTTCCTTCCCTTCCTTCTTTCCCTTCCTCCCTCCCTCCCCTCTCTCCCTCCCCTCCCTTCCTCCCTCCCTCCCCCCTCTCCCTCCCCCCCCTCTCCCTCCCTCCCTCCCTCCCTCCTCTTTCCTTCTTCCTTGAACTTGGGGGAAGGCTGGGCGGTGGTGGTGCACAACGCCCTTAATCCCAGCACTCAGGAGGCAGAGGCAGGCGGATCTCTGTGAGTTCGAGGCCAGCCTGGTCTACAGAATGAGTTCCAGGACAGGCACCAAAACTACACAGAGAAACCCTGCCTAGAAGAAATAAATAAATAAACTTAGGGGAAGGAAAATGTCTTGTTTCTCAAGCCACCTTTCTGCACCAGTTAATCATCAGCTCTTCAGTATGCTACTCTTCGTTTCAAAGAGAATTTCATGGGCCATTCTTTCCAAAAGACATAGGACCTCAGTTATTAGAGAACCAAGGAGAACCATAAATTAAGTCAGTTAGATGGTCTGAGGGTCCCACAGCAGGTGGGGATCCGAGAGTGCACATCTTTATCCCTGTCCCTGCCCAGTGCATAGATCTCATCTTTTCTATTAAATGGGGGATCGGGTCAGCTGTCTGGAAGTCATACTCCTTATCTAAGTATTCCCAGACAAGCCACAGGCCTGGGAGGGCTGCATGCACTGAGGAAGGGCTGGGGTTGGGGGGGGTACTTCATTGCTTGCTCTCCTTGTCCCCCTGTATGTTTTTCCTGCTCAGACCGTTGAGCATTGTGCTGGTTCCCAGTCCGAGCTGCCTCTGTGGGTTGCTTTGGGTGAGTAGCTGCTGCTGGGCGGTGCTCAGTCAAGGCTTGCCTTCAGCTGCTGTGTCCTTGCTGGTGCCCAGGCGCCTTCCACTGAAGCCCATGAGACAGAATCTGAGAGTTCACACTTGGCAGAGCCACCAGGGGCTGCAGCTGTAACTGCCAGGGTGGTTGCAGCCTTCATTTGCCTACCGGAAACGTGGCTGGTGCAAGGGCCCGCAGGCATGTGGCATCTTCTCATTCTAAACACCAACTTGGCTCTCCAGTGCTGGGCTCTTGATGGGGTAACTCCCCTTTATGAGTTTCTGTGGACCTCAGACGTAAGTAGACTGTTATGTGCTACTGCCTTCCCTTCCTCCCAGTTCTTCTCTGTTGGTTACACACACACACACACACACACCGCCGCCGCCACCCTGGCACCACCACCTCCAGTGATACTACCAAACAGCTAAAGACATACCACACTTCTGTTCTTCAGTACTTTGCACTGGGGAAACTCAAAACCTCATGTTCCCATTCTTAGAATATTTGGCCTCAGGTGGTATTTTCCTTGGGATACTGGTTTTCAGCCTCCTGAGCGAGGCACTGTGTGTCAGCTCCCAGAACCTGGAAAGTGAGTGGCTATATGGAGGAGTCAGGTCTGTGTGGGAAATACCCTCCGGGGTCATGTGAACATGCAGAGTGGGGAGCAGACCCAGCTCTCCCAAGTCTTGTAGCACCACTGGTATCTTCCACCAGCCCCACCCCCGGAGCCTCCACAGCTGGGGCCCGACTGATAGGTGGCCCAGGCACTTGTGTCCCTCAAACTAATCAACCACAACGAAACCGACTTTGGAAGGGCCTGACTTCCAGGGGTCTGACACTCCAGGTGTTCTGAGCAGTACCTGTCCTTGTTCGGGTACCAATTTAGCACACCTCTGAGGCCCAGGCACTACACTGGGACATAAAGTTGTCATCCTGGCTCCGTTATAATCACGTAATTCTGTTTAAAGAACGGTGCTAATTTTTGAAAGCACTCTGACTTTGCCCACATTCCATCAGACTGATGGGGGTATCCATTTCTTCCTGCTATGGGTTGTGCCTAGATTTGGGGTTCTTTGGATGGACATCAAGCACAGGTCAGCTCCCTCTGACCACTCACGGGATGACTGGGGCTCGAGTGTTCTCCATGGAGGCCTGTTGCTGCTAGCCCACGGAGGTGTCCAGGAGCCTGGTATAGCTGGTCACTGGTTACCTTTGCTCTTTTAGGCCTTTGCTTTGAAAGTGAGGTCCACCCAAGGAGAAGGGAGACACGTTTCACACTTTAGCCCAATCCCGTGGTGGTTCTGGTGCTGGCTTTCTGTGGAGTTTCTTCCTCATCCTCCAAGACAGGGTTTCTCTGTAGCCCTGGCTGTCCTGGAATTCTTTCTCTGTAAACTCAGAGATCCGCCTGCCTCTGCCTCCTGAGTGCTGGGATTAAAGCTGTGTGCCACCCCTAGCCAATAGAGTTTCGTTTTCAATGTAGGGGTGGTAAGATGGAAGTCTTTACCACTCAGCCAAGGAGCATAGAAAGTACCTTTGGGGTGGGGCCTATAATCCCAGTACTTGGGAGGCTGAGGGAGAGGATCAAGGATTCCAGTCTTGGTGGGGTGGTAGTGGTACACACCTTTAATCCCAGCACTTGGGAGGCAGAGCCAGGCGGATCTCTGTGAGTTCGAGGCCAGCCTGGTCTACGGAGTGAGATTTAGGACAGGTAACAAAAACTACACAGAAACCCTGTCTCAAAACAAACAAACAAACAAAAAAAAGATTCCAGTCCGAGGGCTGGCCAGATGGCTCAGCGTGAAGAACACTTTGCTTGCGAGCACTCACCTGTAACTTGAGTTCCAAGGGACCCAGTGCCTGCTTCTGGCCTCCATGGGTTCCTGCCTGCATGTGGTGTGCGTGAGCTCATGGACGCACACACCCATAATCTATCTCAAAAACCTTCCCAACCCATCTGGGCTGCATATGAGACCCTGTCTTAAGCAAAACAAAGGACAAGGAAAGTAAACGTCTGAGTGCATTTGAAATGTGGTAGGAGGGGCAGCTCACTCTGGTCCTCAGACGTGGTTGTGAGCTCCACCTCCTAGCAGCTGCCCCCTCGAAGGCCTCGGTCTATGGGAAGATAGCCCTAGGGTGGACTGGGGCAGGTTCTGGTACCATGTATGGTGCCTGGTGCTGAGTAAGCAGCAGCAGCAGCTCAGCATGTTTTGGTTGTGTTCACTTTGTGTGTGCCACAGCATGCATGTCACAGTCAGGGGACACCTTGTTGGAGTCAGTTCTCCTTCCACCATGGGGATTCCAGGGATGGAATTTGGGTCCTCAGACTTGGCAGCCACCATCATCCACTGCGTCATCTTGCAGTGGAGAGGTTTGAGAACCTGTTGTCGGGGATATGCAAAAGTTTTGTGCCCTGGCTGGAAGAAAGTGGGCGTCAGCCGAACTGCCTGTCCCGGAGGAGCAGTATCTCTCCCACCTCTCCTCTCTAGGCTGGTGGGATTCAGTGGGAAACTCGGCGTCTGGACACATCCTGATCCTTGGTCTGAGGTGCTGTGTGGCCAAGGCAGTGAGCCTCACACCTCTGTGACTGGGGCTGGGTTTGCTTCAGGCAGCACCAGTGTGCACATCACTGACTGTCTTCACTCTCTTCCAGGGGCTCCACGGGCCTTACCCCTTCGGACAGTCTTAAACGGGTGTCAGCAAGAAGAAAAATTAACAAAAGACAGAAGGCCTGACTTTGGGGGGAGAGGGCAAGGGGTTCCTCTGGATTGCAGACTACATCGCACGGACCCCTGGCTCAGACCCCCACCTACCCCCCAATCACGGAAGAAGAGGAAGAAAGACTGGTTTTGAGTGAACTCAGTATGCATGTGTGAATGCTGAACTGCAGGAATGGTGTTGAGGCAACCGAGAAGAAATCCACGCAGCCACCTTGGGTTTGGGTGATGACGTCAGTCTAATGAGTTGTTAGGTCATTCGGGAAGGGGCAGAAATTTAAAATGGGGGAAAATAAGCCATCTTTTTAAACAAAAATTATTTTACCTACAGAGAGGTTGTAGTTTTGAGCACGTTAGTTTTTCCCTCTTCCCGATGTTTCTTTTAAGTAAGGGACGGCGTGCTCTACAGAGCGGTGCTTGCTCTGGAAGCCGTCACAGTAAGATGAGGCTGGCGTGGCATGTTTGGGGACTCTGCCAGTCAGTGTTACCGGGCTCGTGCCCCCACCTGACTGCAGTCTGACCTCGATGGTTCTTAGTGGCTTCTGCCAATGATATATCACCTTCCCCTCTTTTCAGTCTCTTGTTGATTTATACCTTTGACATTTGTGTCTGTCAGCCCAGGGCTGCTTAGCATCAGCACGCTCTCAAGTCCAGACTTCCTGTGTGGCCAGCAGAAGCCTGGAGGACAGTCTGAGAGGTGGCCTTTTGCACGCTTGTGACAGCTGGGACCGCTTCTTCCCATGTTTCCCTAGGCAAAGGGAGTGTGGCCACGAATACGCAATACCGGGCCCTTCATGCAGTGGCCCGTCTTCCCTTGGCTCTCGCTGGGTGGGTGCGTGTGCTACATGCACACAGGGCTGTAACTGAGCAAGTGTGAACTGTGCCCTGCGTCTCTTACCACACAGCTCCCCTCCCTGCCCCCCCATGTCCTCGAGCATTCTCACGACCTCTTAGTGGAGCTCGAGCTGTTAGAGAGTGATGATACGGTCCCAGCTGGGAGCCCCACTGCTGACCACTGCCCGAGAGGCCACAGTCAGGTGGAAATGAAAAGGCCTCCTCCGGCAGGGGCTGCTTAGTGTGGGGTGGCAAGTTGCAGCCCAGCTGGAGTGCAGGCATTTGCTCCCTGGGTGGGGTGCAGTGCCCACTAGTGTCCCATGGACTCCAAGCACATTGAAATATGGATGTCTCCATGGGAATCTTAAACCAGGCTAGAACAGCTGTCTGCCAAAGATACAAGAATATGCAAAGTCCCTCTTCTTAACCCCTCCTCCCCTAAGTCAGTGGTTTGAGAGCCGGGGATGTGGATTTGGTGTGGCTGTAGGGTCACCTGCCTGTCTCCAGCCCCCATGTGTTCCAGGGTTGTGAGCAGAGCAGGGAGACCAGGGTATGAATGGCTGTAAGAGGTCCTCTAGCCTGGGTGTGGGTGCAGGTCTGCCTGCCTGCCTGTCTGTCTGTCTCTGTCTGGATGTTTGAGTTCCAAAAGTGTGTGGTGTTTGTTCCTCCTCATTCTCTTCTGAGACTATTGATTTTAAACAGTTGATTGTGAAAGAAAAGCTTGTATGAAAATCCCCCTCACCTTTCCATGTCCTGAAAAAGCAACCAACAATAAGCTCTGTTTTGTTGAGGAAGTCCCCTGGGCAAGTGGAAAAGGCCATGGAGAAGGGCAAGCAGCTGGATCTCCAGCTAAATGGGGGCTTCCCTGGGACCCTTACTTCCTCTGCACACTTGGACCCTTGAGCCAAAGGCAGTCCCTAACAGGTGCCCAAGCCACAAATCTCAGGGGGCTTTTGTCGGAGGGATTCCTTAGGGCCAGTCTCTGAGGACACTGCCGCCCTAGAGCACATGCATGCCCAGCCGTTCTTCCTGCTTCCTGGCCTTGGAGCAAGCAACGAGTCTCCAGCTGCCCTCTTGGAATCATGAGAGGCTTCAACCCTGCCTCACTGGCTTCCCCATCCATCCCCTACTAGGTACCATACTTCCTCAGTTTCCCAGCAGGGACCTCGTGGGCCACTGTCACTGAGTGTCCTTCCCGTCCTGTGCCCCTTCCCTCTGTAGCAACCTCACTTGGCAAATGTAACAGCTCAGGTACCCTGGCTTCCTTCCCAGAAACAAGCCCTGTCTGTGCATCCTTGAGAGGTAGCTCCTTCAGAAGGCCAGAGCAGGTGCAATCCTTGACCCACGGCTTCCTGGGTCTTCTGCAGTGGTTTCTACAGAAACCACTCTTTCTGCAGCCCCTGGAGCCTTCACACACACTAGGCCACCTTCTGGCAGGACCCCCAGTCCGGCACCCGTGAGGTGAAGCAGACACCAAGTTTCAGGTGGTAAAGAGCCTGAGCCCAGTTGGGGGAATGGGTGGGTGTAAGCTTGGGAAGACTGTGTGTGTGGAGTGAGGTGTGTGTGTGTAGGTGTGTGCACGTGTGCATGCCTGTTTTCTTTTTGCCATGGGGACAATTGAATTTGGGGCATTTTTCTATAAAAACAGCCTCCTCTCCCCTGTAAACTGGCTGTAACCATAGCCAGTCACTTTCACCAGTACAGCAGGTGGCCAAGGTGGGAAGTGGGCGTGATGTAAGACCCCCCCCCCCCCAAATTTAGCCTGAGCTCCCAGCAGGAAAGGATGAGAGGGTTGCCAGGGCTCACAAATGCAAACTAATGTGTTGTCCCCACCCTTGCCCCGTTATCCTTTGTTTCCTTGGGTGAATGTGGGGCGACCTGCCCCTCCCATCTGTACAATGATGGGTGTCTGGTGGGGCCTTGTGGTGCCTAGGAGGAGATGAAGATGAGGTTTTCCTTACCATGTAAATGAATATTTGTATGATTAAATTAACACAAAAACCCCACCTTTCTCATGTGTGCATGTGAGTTTTATTGCACTCGGAGCCGCCTGCTGATCTGGGTCGGCCCACAGTAGCTCCAGTGCATGCTTGCAGACAGAACTGAAACACTGAGATCCATGTTTTGGAAAATATCAGTCACTGTATGATAGCCATAACAGTGCCCCACAAGGGAGGGCAGATTGACCCTGAAAGCTTCGGAGGACTTGAGGTGTGGCTGGGATGCTCAGTCTCTGGTGGGTGGTGGGAGGGGAAGATGGAGGCTTCAAGACAGAGGCGCCGAGCTGTCCCTTCCAAAGGCTCGTGGCTAATGGGAGGTTTCAGCTAGCTTGTCCCCAGCCCCTAAGGGTTCCACAGCCTCCCAAAAATACTGTCACAGCTGGGAGACAATTGCTCGGTAAGAGTGATTAACAGGAAGTCAGCTTTGGGTACACACTTGTATCTTCTGATACCCAGAAACCAAAATGGTAAACTCCAAATGGTCTGTGTGTCATCGGAGTACCACACCTGCTGATGAGTTAGCCGTGGGGCAGTGCTAGAAGGCAGAGCACCTTGGCCTGTCTGCTGTGGAATACAGACAGGCCAGGGACAGAGCGCTTCCCAGCCACCATGGGAACCAAGTGTCTTTCCTGGGTGTTCCTCTCAGCCTGGAAACCTGAGAGCTAGGAACACACTGCAGGCAGTTGGCAAATGAGCGAGGAGCCAGCTTTGTGACCTTGGGGCTCAGAGGTTCAAGAGCACTGAGGCAGCCAGAACGGTTTCAGAGGCCAGTATAAAGCAGATGGGTTTAATGCCGCCAAAGCTTGTCTTCAGAGCTCAGAACTGGAATCTGGCTGGGAAGAATCCTAGTACTTGGGAAGTGGAGGCAGGAGGATCAAAGGTTGTAGGTCATCCTTAGCTACATGAGACTCTGTCTCAAAAAAAGTTCCCCACATCACTGCCTGGGCTGTAGAGAGCACACTCAAAGGGAAAGGAGAAGGGAAAGGGAGCTTCCTGTGTCTCACAGCTCTGGACAGGGCAGGCTGGGACCCCAGGTCCCGGGACTGGGACCTCCCAGGTGTCTGGCATTTTCATTAACTGAAGAGCCAACTTGGAGCTGCAGACCATGCGTGGGCCCTCCCCCTGCCTGGCAAAGCTGTGTGTATTCAATTGATGCTCATGAGCCTGATTGGGGGAGAGGACCATCTAACCATGTCCCTGCAGGCAGCCTGGGGAATCTCTAAACACAGACTTGGTGGGAGACGGGGCCTCACATAAGAGCTGATCCCCTGTGCCAAGAGCTGATGCAAGATTACCCAGGAAGCACCTAATATATGGCCCAGGGACCCCCACAAGTGTCCTCACCCATGACAGTACACCTGCACCCTGCTTCCTCCACGGTGCCTACAGCTGTTTGCTCTTTGCAGGCGAGGGACCCCACCCTGTCACCTGGGTCATCCCCCCCACCCCCAACACCCCTGCTCCTGAACAGTTATTTGCTTGGCAGAATCTGTTTATTTTTGGGGCTGTGACCTGTCAAGAAGTCACTGGGCCCTGGGAGAAAGGAGCAAGTAGCTCCTAGCTCCTAGCTTGAGCCATTCCCACGGGGGCTAGGTGACAGGGAGGGGTCTCCCAGCCGAGCCTGGGAGACGGGGCAGCGGCTACCGTGGTTGGGGAACCAGCCCTCCTCGCAAAACAAGCAACGGTGCTGCCTCCCTGCCAGGTTCAGGTTGTTCTTGGACCTCCCGCTCTGTTCCTGAGAAGGCCCCTCCCTACCTGGCCGCTGTGACCCAGCCATTTCCCAGACCTCACCTGGAGTCCAGCCTTGACCCTCTGAGAGAGCAAGAGAGCAAGACAAGGCTCTCACGACAGCCCTGGGCCCCCAGATGGGAAGGGGGCAGACAAGACTACTCAAGAGAGGGCTGTGTTAGCGTGGGGGTGGGGTGTCCAGACTGACGGTCAAGATGAACATGCATTAGAGACAAGGACCACACGTTTTTGTCTCTCTGATGCCTTAGTCCTGAGATGCAGGGATCTGGGGCACGTGTGGGTGTGGAGACCAGAGGTTGACAGCAGGTGTCCGCCTCAGTTGCTCTCTACCTCATGTTTTGGGACAGGGTCAGGGAAGCTGGAGCTCACTGATCTAGTTAGACCGGGGACCCACTTGTCTCTGCCTCCCCAGTGTTAGGATTGCAGGTACAGGGTGCTAGGGATCCAGACTCAGGTCCCCATGCTTGTTCAGCTCTACCAATACCAGCCGAGCCATTTTACATAAAGACCCCGCCAAGCACGCTTCTCAGCTTGCAGAGCTGTGTTCCAGTTGGATGAGGCAGACACAGATGTCATGTGTCACGAGGTGCCCAGAGCTGAAGAAACAAGATTGTTGTTCCTTCAAGACGGCTGGGGACGCCTTGTGTGAATCTCTGTGGGGTCACTCGAGGCAGAGAGAAGAGCAAGCGCTAAAGGAGGCGGACTCAGGTGATGTGGCTGAAATGTCCAAGATGAGCCAGAGCCAGGTGTAGTGGCACATGCCTGCCATCCCGGCATTGGGGAGGTGGAGGCAGGAGGATCAGGAGTTCAGGGCCAGCCTCAGCTACATAGTAGAGGAAAGGAAGACCACTGTGGCAAGGTCAGATACTAGTTGGCGATTCCTGAAGTTTGGGCCTGAGCACCTAGCATGTCCCAGATCAGTGGGCTACGGTCACCAAGGATGACCAGGCATCAGAGGCAGAATTGGAGTGTTAGGGCCTGCTTGCTGTGAGATGGCCCACAGACCAGTGCTTCTCAGCCCTACTAATGTGACCCCTTAACACAGCTCCTCATGTGGTGGCCACCCCAGCCATAAAATTATGTTGTTGCTACTTCTTTGTTTTTTGTTGTTGTTTGTTTTAGACAAGGTTTCTTTGTGTAGCCTTGGCTGTCTTGGAACTCACAGAGATCCACCTGCCTCTGCCTCGAAAGTGCTGGGATTAAAGGTGTGTGCCCCCCGCCGCCCGGCTTACATCATGATGCTTTTATATATATGTAAATTTATTTATTTTTATTTAGGGGTGTGTGTGTGTGTGTTTATGCCACATGTATACAGGTGCTTTTGGAGGCCAGAAGAAGGTATCAGATCTCCTGGAGCTGGAGTTACAGGCATTTGTGAATTGCCTGATATGATTGCTGGGAATTGAACTCAGGTCCTCTGAATAGAAGTAAGTGCTCTTAACCATTGAACCATCTCTCCAGCCCACATTACAATTTTTTTTTTTTTTTTAGAGATAGGGTTTCTCATTGTAGTTTTGGTGCCTGTCCTGGATCTCGCTCTGTAGACCAGACTGGCATCAAACTCACAGAGATCCGCCTGGCTCTGCCTGCCGAGTGCTGGGATTAAAGGCGTACACCACCGATACTTTAAAAAAGCAAGCCACGTTACGATTCTTTTTTTTATTTTGGTTTTTCGAGACAGGGTTTCTCTGTGTAGCTTTGGTGCCTGTCCTGGAACTCACTCTGTAGACCAGGCTGGCCTTGAACTCACAGAGATCCACCTGCCTCTGCCTCCCAAGTGCTGGGATTAAACCCGGTGGTACGTTACAATTCTTAACAGTAGCAAAATTACAGTTATGAAGTAGCAACAAAGCCAGGCGGTCCTGGTGCATGCCTTTAGTCCCAGCACTCAGAGGCCAGTGAATCTCTGAATTTGAGGCCGACCTGGTCTACAGAGTGAGATCCAGGACAGCCAAGGCTACACAGAGAAACCCTGTCTTAAAAACAAAAAAACCAACAACAAAAAAAGTAATGTAAATATCTGATACGTGACCCCCAAAGGGGTTGCAATCCACAAGTTGAGACTGCTGCCATAGATGGATACGAATCTGCAGTCCAGGGGAAGTTAGGGAGTTTTGAGCCTTGGGACCAGCTGAGGTCGTACCAGGAGTGAGATGGTCCCTCGTTTATGACAAGCCTCTCGAAGCCCTTCTCGGCCACTAGTGGCAGCTGGCCTTGCCTCTGTCCTGGCTCCACGTTTCTTCCTAGTCCTGGTGCCCCAGCCAGTGCCTGTCACCTCAGCGGCTGGATGAGGGTGTTGGTGTGCAGCCCAAGGGTGCACCCCTCTTAGGGGCTGCCAATGATGAAAAGGTATGAGAGAGGCCAGCCCATGGGGCCATGCTTACCAGCACCAATGATCAACTCATCCAAGATCCTGATCCACTAGACTGTCACTGTCCCCAGGAAAAGACAGGAGCAGTGAGAAGATCCTTACCTCAGGGCATCCCCAACAGGTGGAAGGGTGGGGAGCAGAAGTGAGCTGTCCAGAGTTTGGCCATCCCTCCTGGTACAGGGCATGCTATACCAGGCATGTGGCCCAGCCCTCATCAGGAAAGGTGGCCTCTGCTCTGACGAGGCCTCCCCTGGAAGCATGGCCCCACACTCCCATTCCTCCGGGTCTCTGCTCTCAGCTCCCAGGCAGCAGGACTCTGAGCCCTGCGGAGTGACTGGGGTTGGGGGTCAGGTGGGGGCACTCACAACCTTGTGTCTAATCTGTAAAACAGGGACAGTTCTCAAATCCAGAAGTGTCACAAGAATAAAAATGGCTGGCCTCATTACCTGGTGCTTGGCCATGTGTCCAGTATGAGTGACCACGGTTAAAACACTGGGCATTTGAGACTGCACACTGCTCGGTGTGCGCTCACGGCTCCCCCCCTCCCCAATCTTATTTCCAACAGACTATACACCTTTCTTGGTTTAGGGTGGAGGGTGGGGAATGCCCAAAAGAAGCCTTGGATGCCCTCACACCTTTGAGAAGTGGCTTTCCGAGAGGGGGGCGCAGATGCATGCAGTGGACACAGTGTGTGGGCTGAAGTAGTGCGCAGGAGAGACAAGAGCCTTCCTCTGTGGACCTGGCCTGTTTTCTCAGAGCGGACACTGCCCAGTCCAGCTCAGATAACCCAGTTCAGACATCAGGCACCTCGTCAAGGGCTCCTGGGGAAAGACAGGGGCCCCAGATACGCCTCAGGTTGAGAATGACAGACTGGAAACCTCTGCGTGGGAACTGGTTGGGCCACTGTGCTCCCAGGGTGGAATACTGGGGCTGACACGTCTGAATCCAGGTGTCTACAGTTCCAGAGCCCAAGCTGTACCTGGATGTCAGGGCCAGGAGGGCACCATGCAGCAGCCGGCCTGCCCCACCTGCTCTTGCCGTCACTGTGCCTGACTTCTCCACCCCGGAAGGCTGAGCACTGTCCACCAGGGCCCTGTACCCGATCAAGGCTTGGGGCTGCAGTACCTTTGAAGAGTTGGTGGGTTTGGAGCAGTTGTTGCCGCAGCCAATTTAGAAGGAGTCCTGTGGTGAGCTCTTGTCCGGTCCCTCCTCTCTCCATGGGTCCTCCAGGGCTAGAAATACATACCCCTGTGGGGGTAGGTGGATCAGCACCTGGGGGACTCGGGTAGACTAAGGATCTCATGAGTAGAGCCCATACACAGTATACCATGAAAGAGTGCCTGCAGAACTCACTTCTCTCCAGCACCATGGGAGGGGGCACCGAACATTCCTAAACATCCAAGATTCCCCAAAGTCACAGTCAGTGTGAGCCCCTACTGCCCAGACTCCCTTCCTGATGCCAGAGCCAGCCAGGGATGCCAAGGCCCCCAGGGAAGAAGAGTCAACGGTTGGTTGGGAAGGAAGTGTGGCTCTAGCTGACTCAGATCCCTTAGCCCAAGCTACAGGGTGCTGTGGGGGAGGGGGAGGGGAGCACAGTGGCAGTTGGGCCCTAAGGGGAGGCAGCCTGCGTTCGTTCTCAGGTTCTCAGGACTAGTTTGCATGGAACAGACGGGGATTTACATCTTTGAGAAGTTGCAGCTGTTGGAAGAGACCCCCTGGGTAGGGGGCAGGGGAGCTACCTGCTTCCAGCCAGCACCTGTATGCCTGCCTCAGTGAAGAACACCAGGTCTCCAGGGTCAGGGGTTGTCCAGTGCAGGCCATGCAGAGCCCTTCACACACACACACACACCACTCAGCACATATGCTTCTGTGTCAGGGGTTGTCCAGTGCATACCATGCAGAGCCTTACACACACACACACACACACACACACACACACACACACACACACACCCCACTCAGCACACATGCTTCTGTGCCCTGATCCCATAGGGACGGACAGCACAAGCGATGTACACGCCACCCTGTTCCACGTGTGCACTCTCACACACCAGGCATCTCAGGCCAACACAGGTCCACACCAAAGCTCACACCTTGGCCTGGGGAATGGAGTGGTGAAGCGCTTGCCGAGTATCTGCGATCCCTGGGCTCAGCCCCCAACACTGCAAAAGATGAAAGTCAGCATTGTCCGGCTAAGGCAGCAAATCCAGCACCAGGCACTGGGCACATGCCTGTAATCGCAGCCCTGGGAAGAATTCACAGTCATCCACGACCACGAGTCCAGGTGTGAGCCACGGGAGGCCCGATCTCAAAAAATAAAAAAATAAAAGCCCCGCTCGTATGCACACATACGGGCTTCCTAACGGAGCACTCCACTTGCTTTTCCTATGAGCCAGGCATATCTGAATTCCGCTTCCTAGAACAACCTCGACGGGCTCATTTGTCGCTAACGTTCACACGTTACGAATGCAAAGCTGCCAGTTCAGCTTGCTGTGCTTCCCCTACGCACACGGGAGACCGTCGCCCAAGGAAGGGCGTGGACACGGCCCAGCACCCCACAGCTCCCACATGTGCCTTCCTAGAGGAGCCCACAAGAGGAGCCACTGTTCAGAAAAGGTAAATGTCCCCATTTAATATGGGGGAAAACTTAAATTTTTTTATTTATGTGCATTGATGTTTTCTCTACATGTATGTCTGTGTTGGAGTGTCAGATCCTCTGGAACTGGAGTTACAGCTGTGAGCTGCCATGTGGGTGCTGGGAATTGAACCCGGGTCCTCTGGAAGAGCAGCCCGTGCTCTTAACCACTGAGCCACCTCTCCAGTCAAGGCTCAACCTAGAAGCTCTATGACTGCAGACCACCACATCACACAATATCTCCCAGACTGTCCTGCAGCAGCCCTCACCCTGAGAATGAACCATGATCACAAAGGGTCAGAGGGCAGGCTGGTTCTTTTTTTTTTTCCGGAGCTGAGGACTGAACCCAGAGCCTTGCGCTTGCTAGGCAAGCGCTCTACCACTGAGCTAAATCCGGCAGGCTGGTTCTTTCTTACCTGAGCGAAAACACCTCAGACATCTGAAGCTATTGTCAACTGTGGTCAGTCAGGCCGGAATGGATGACCTCAAGACTTAACTCAGGCTCCTTTGAGAACTGCCCAAGGCCCTCACCCAACAACACCTGTAGCCATCCACCTGGCCAGGTCTTGGTTGCCCAAGGACTACATAGGAAGGGCTCAGAGAAAATCTGGATTCTTTCTGTAAGAAAGAAGGGGAGGGGCTGGAGGGCTCACACACATGGAGCACACTGCTCTGCAGAGGACCTGAGTTCGGTTCCCAGCACCCTCAACGACCCATGACTCCAGCTCCAGGGGATCTGATACCTCTGGAATCTCCCATTTACACACACACACACACACACACACAACTTAGAGAAATAAATAAATAATAAATATACCTTGAAAGAAAGAAGGTGAGAACAGAATTTAGGGAAGATACTTTCTTTTTTTTAATGTTTTTTTTTTTGTTTTTTTTTTTTAAGAAAAGTTTTTTATTCATTTTATACACCAACCACAGATCCTTCTCTCATCCCTCCTCCCACTCCTGCCCAGCCTTCTCTCCCTCCACCCCCATCTCCTCCTCCAAAAGGTTAAGGCCTCCCAGGGGGAGTCAGCAAAGCCTGGTACATTCAGTTGTGGCAGGACCAAGCCCCTCCCCTTGCATCAAGGCTGTGCTAGGTGTCCCCCCATAGGTAATGGGCTCCAGAAAGCCAGCTCATGCACTGGGGATGGATCCTGATCCTACTACCAGGGCCCCTCAAACAGACCAAACTACACAACTGTCTTCCCTATACAGAGGGCCGAGTCCAGTCTCATGCAGGTTCCACAGCTGTTGATCTAAAGTTCGTGAGTTCCTCCAAGCTTGGTTCAGCTGTCTCTGTAGGTTTCCCCATGATGATCTTGAACCCCCTTGTTCATAAGATCCCTCTTCCCTCTCTTCGACTGGACTCCTGGAGCTCGGCCTGGTGCTTGGCTGTGGATCTCTGCATCTGCTTCCGTCAGTTACTGGATGAAGGCTCTATGATGACAGTTAGGGTATTCACCAGTCTGATTACCCGGGTAGGCCACTTCAGGTACCCTCTCCACTATTGCTAGTAGTCTAAGCTGGGGTCATCTTGTGGGTTCCTGGAAATTTCCCTAGCACCAGGTTTCTCCCTATCCCCCCTCATGATGTCTCCCTCTATCAAGATATATTCATTGCTGCCGGGCGGTGGTGGCGCAAGCCTTTAATCCCAGCACGCGGGAGGCAGAGGCAGGAGTATCTCTGTGAGTTCCAGGCCAGCCTGGGCTACCAAGTGAGTTCCAGGACAGGCTCAAAGCTACACAGAAAAACACTGTCTCGAAAAACCAAAAAAAAAAAAAAAAAAAGATATTCATTGCTCTTCCCCTCCGTCCCTCCCCCAGCTCGACCATCCTGTTCCTTTGTTCCCTCATGTTCTCATCCCCCATCCCCTCCCCTCTATTGCCTCCGTCATCCCCAGTTTACTCACGGAGATCTCTGTTTTCTCTTCCCAAGGCGATCCATGGTCCCTCTCAGGGTCCTCCTTGTTACCTAGCTTCTCTGGAGCTGTGGGGTGTAGTCTGGTTACCCTGGCTTTACATCTAGGATCCACTTACCCTCCTACTTTCTTCTGCACCCGGCCCTGTGCTCTTGTCTTGACACTGCTCCCTCTGTGGGACCCCCTCCCTCTCCCACACTCCAGCTAGGTGTAGGTGCCCAGGCAGAATCCTGAGCCTTCTCAGCTTCAGTGTTGCCCCGGCAAGATGAGTGAGAGTGAGCCAAGCCTGCCCTTGTGTCCAGCAGGAGGGAGGGGCGGGCTCCGGCTGAGCACTCCAGGCACACTCAGCAGGGACCCAGAGCTGCTGGATGCTCAGAGTTCAAGTGCAGACAAAGACATCTGCACACAGACCCGTGCCAAGAGAGGATGCCCTCTGGCACAGGGCACAGCGAGAAGATAAAGCAGACATCTGGCTCGGGAGCCCTGAGGGTTGCTGGGCTGTTGAGAGAAGGCCAGTGGCATCCCAGGGCCCAGACCCTGAAGGGCAGCTGTGGGAGAAAGCCCCAAGGTAGGGTTCAGGTGCTGCCGACACAGCCCTGAGAGGCTAGCCCAGACTGTGGGGGACATGAAGGTGTGTGGGTGTCCAGGGATGCTCAGTCCTGAGAGGGCTCGGGACTGCTGCTGAGTCCTGGATGGTGCCCCTCCTCCACTCTGTGTTTTTCCTTCCAGGGCTGGGCCCTAGGTCCTGGTCCATGGACTCCAAGGAGCAGCAGAAGGAAGTCTCCTGGGCAAGCAAGTTCTGGAGGGAACTCAGCCTTGCACCAAAGTACCAGGTGGGCTGAGTAACCCTTCACTGCCAGGCAGGGCTCAGTGTCTTAGGCCTGGCACCCTTGTTGGAGAGGTCTGCTTCTAAGTGCTCGGCTGAGAATCCTGCTGACTTTGCTCTGGTGTCTCTGAGACGCTGCAGAAGATCGAGAGGTGTCTGACTGCACGGTGTGGGAGCCCTGATGTCACCGGTAAGAAATCGTAGTGGGCAGGAGGGCTGGTGACAGTGTCCCGCCAGGAGCTCCCTGCAGCCTCACCCAGAGGTGCTTCAGACAGAGTTAGCCCCCAGGAGCCTCTGTCAGGGACAGGAAGTGCATCAAACACCTCTGGGGGTTGAGGGGAGTCGGCATGTGGCTCGGTTGGTAGAGTATTCACCCAGCCTGCACAAGGCCCTGGGTTTGACACATGAACTGGGCATGGTGGCACACACCTGTAATCCCAGACTGGGAAGACAGAGGCAGGAGGGTCAGTTGACAGTCATTCTTAATTACATAGTGAGTTTGAGGTCAGCCTGAGCTACATGAGATCCTGTCTACAAAAGAAAAAAAATCGGGGCTGGAGAGATGGCTCGGCAGGTGAACACTTGTTGGAGGACCATGAAGCTCAGCACCGGGATGTGGGGAGTGCTCAGCCAGTCTAGCTGAATTAAGGTCAGGGTTGGAGGTGAGTCCCTGTCTTAAAAAGTAAGGTGGGGAACCACTGAGGAAGCCACCACCCAACATTGACCTCTGACCCACACGTACGCGTGCACTGGTGAGGTGGGAACAGATGGATCCCCAGGACTCGCTGCCTGAGGAACACACCTGGCCTCTGGCCTCCGTGAGCACCCACACAGAAAGAAGGTGTAAGTTCTTCCCATTTTATAGTACAGGAAACTGAGTCTCAGGGAGATTGAGGCCTTGCCCCGGGTCTGAGGTACGGGGATCAAGCCTTCTGTTCCACCCTTGCCTTGGGTCCCTGGCTCCAATGTCACTTGTACCAGGGCAAGTGTGACGTGGGGCTGGCCACTGGTCATCTGGATCTCTGGGCTGGACCCCCACTCACCCAGCCCCTCCCTCTTCTTGGCTGAGCAACAGCTGGGGGGCAGGTCCTCACCATGTCACAGGTCCCCCTCTCTGCCCTGGCCTTGTGCCAGCCAGGCCCGCCCACGCCACATCTTCCAGATGGCACCATAAAGCCATCTTGGAACCTGGGCCCTGAGAGCAAACAGCCCCTCCTAGGAGGCCTCACCCAGTAGAGACCACATCAGTAGCTCTCCTGGTGTGAGGTGAGGGTGCAGGACATGCGTCAGGCCTGGGTGGGGTGGGGGACACTGGACTCCCTCCTCTCCTCTCCCTTTTGATCTCAGATCTCAATTCCTCCTCTTCTGGAGATAGCCATCAACCTACCTCCCATCAGCCCTTGGGCCTTGGGCCAGTTCACCTCTGAGCTTTCTTAAAGCCCGCTTGAGAAGGCCGGGTCCAGACCCCTCTGGTCTATCCCCATTCCCTCTACAGTGTGGGTGAGGAGGGTGTGCCAGCCAGGGGGCACTGGCAAGCTGAGGGTCCAAGTGTCCCTTTGAAGGCCTTGCTTGAGAACCTGAGCCCCAGTTTCCCAACCTGGGCAGAAAGGCAAGGAGGCAGGATGTGAAGAGTGCCAGCTCCCAGGGCATCTGGACCAGAGCCTCGTACTCAGCTCTGCCCTACCCCTGCCAACCCGCAGCCAGTTACAGACTAGGCCTTCCATCCTCTCCTCACAGACAGCCCTGTTCATTACACCCTAGGCCAGATGACTCAGCTCCGTCATCTGCCTGTCGTGGCTGCAGAAGGGGAACCTACACAGGGAGTTGACTTAAGCTAAGCCAGAGCTCTCCCCCAATACTTCCTTCCCGGCTCCTCTGCCTCAGTTTCCTGACCTGCGAAATGAGATGGCACTGGCCCTGTGGGGTCGGAGTGAGGTCAAGTTCCACCCAGGAAGGGAAAGGCTGCAGGGACTCATGCACCACCCCCAACCTTCCTGGAAAAGAAAAGGGTGGGCCGTGGAAGATGGAACCCGGGGCCTCGGGATTCCAGCCAGCTGTGGGCTGGCCTGTCAGGACTCCCCAGGCAGGGTGAGAGGCAGCCAGGGATGGGGGGCTCCTATGAGACTGGAGATGGCCTACCCTGGAGGAGAGGCGGAGGCACGGCAGGTTGGGGTGCGGCCATGGCCACTGTTCGCCGTCTCCGGGTCTCCGCTTTCCCGTCTGTAAGTGACAGAGATCTTCCTCATGGGGAAGTGTGAAAACGAACACACATGTGAAGAGCTAGTGTAAGCAAGCTGTCTCTGGAGTATCACATGAAGTGGACTCTGAAACAACCAAGGCCTTTCCCTGAGGACAGGGTCTGTGGGCGTGTCCAGGAGAGCCAACTGAGGGCCAGTGACAGCGTCTAGTCCAACCTTACTGCTCCCGTGCCTGATTAGTTTGTTGTTTTATTTTTATTTTAGGGGTGGGGTCATGCTATGTAGCCCAGGCTGACTTTGAACTCATGGGCTTTTGGGATCCTCCTACCTCAGCCTCCCAAGTTCAGGTACTACGACCATGTCTGGATCCTCTTGGCTTTTTTAGATCAGGCTGAGGCCCAGAGAGGGCAAGGAACTTAAGAGTGTATTGCACAGCAAGTCAGAGAAAGAGCCTGGTCTTGAACCCACTGGTCCAGGGTCTGAGCCCATCCCCAGTGAAGGTGGCCCAGAGAAAATCTTCATCTGGCTCTGGCTGGCACCTCTCTGGCTGCTGACTCCCTACATGCCCGGGACCATGTGGCTGAGCAGGCCTACACTCAGATCAGCTCTGCTGCTGTCTCTGATGTTGCCTCCCTCTGCTGCCTGCCTCAGTTTGCGTGTCTCTAAAATGGGCTGGAAGGTGATCCAAGCCCCACAGTTGTGCTGTGCATTCTCTACCACTTATGAGTTAGTGGCGACACGTTGAATCCCAGCACTCGGGAGGCAGAGACAAGTGGGTCTCTGAATTTGAGGACAGCCTGGTGTACATAGCCAGTTCTCGGCTGGCCAGGTCTACACGGCGAGTCCCTGCCTACCCCAAAAATGTTCCTCCCATTTCCTCTACACCCAAGGTCAGGTAAGTGGCCTGTGCCCTATCCCAGTCAGACCTGCTCACGGGTGAGCAGCGTCCAGCCCTGCACCACGAGGTTCCTGCCCCACTTCAGCCCTTACGTCCCTAAATCCTGGCGTCCCCATCTCTGCCCAGTGACCCACAATCCCAGGTGTGGTTTGGGTTCCCATGAGCTCTGAAGGCCTGAGTGGGCAAGCCAGGGAGCGGGCCATGGGGAAGCTGGGGGTGTGGGTCTCCCTGCCCGCTGGGCAGTGACACCCGAGACGCTGGGTGGGTCCCACTTCCTGAAGCAGCTGCCAAGTGTGTGATAGACACGACACTGGGATCCTGGCTTCTCTGACGTGACGTGGGAGCCTGGTCAGGGGCAGAGTGAGCAAGGGTCACTGGTGGACTGGGGTAGTTAGCAAGGGTCACTGGTGGACTGGGGTAGTTGGCAAGGGTCACTGGTG
>CABHPH010128478.1:45673-73191 GCA_902168325.1 Peromyscus nudipes
GGGTAGTTGGCAAGGGTCACTGGTGGACTGGGTAGTGAGCAAGGGTCGCTGGTGGACTGGGGTAGTGAGCAAGGGTCACTGGAAAGTATCCGTCCATAGTGACCAGAAGGGCTCAATACATTGAACTGGTGACATCACTGTCCAGTGTGTTGTCACCAGGGCTCAGAGACCGGAAGGAGAACGGAGCTGCAGAGCCCAGCCCAGCTGTAACAAAGTATCTGGTTTGCACACGGCCCCCTGGGGCTGGCTTTTCAGAACCTCCACTCTCAACCTGTGTGACCACCAGCAACTTCCCTAACATCTCTCTACATGCCATAGACTGCAATAGTTCCCCTGCCTGGGAGGGGGGGGCGCTGCCGAGAGGGCTGGGAAGCCCAGCAGTTAGTGCTGTGTGACTCTGAGCATGCTCTTTGCTTCTCTGGGCTTCCTCCATATCCTTACAAAATGAATCATCAGATTAGCCCAGCTGGTGCTCCTTCCAGCTCCATGGTCTGTAGTTCTGGGAAGTTCCTACAAGTGCTCCCGTTTTGACAGCCCTGAACGCCTGGGCTCCTGTTTAGCCCACTTCCTCCCCTTTCCCCTTCTTAAGCTGGGGGAGGGGCACACCACCTGAAGGAGCAGGTGAGAACTGTGGGTAGGAGGGGCATTGGATTCCTCCACCCAGCTCCTCATTGAGTGCTCTGCCCGCTAAGACCCTCAACTGGACAGCTAGGTCGGTGCCTTCAGGGGCAGGCCTGTCCTGTCTCCTCCATCGGGATCTCCAGAGGAGCCTCAGCTCCCCTGCGGCCAGCTAGAGCAGGTGCCCTAAGAGAGGACACCATACATGACTTAGGGTCAACCTTTCCGGACCCTGAGCCTGTCTCGGTGCCTGAACACAGGACCAGGCATTCACAGCCCCTCTTGAGCTAGTGACGAAGTTCCTCCCCCGGGACCTGACTCAGTGGTCTGTGTGGCCTGTCCTGTACCCCTACACCTGATAGGACTTGAGTCACTTCGGGGGAGTCCCAGGGTGTGGTGAAAGGTGAGAACCCCACACCCGGAAGCAGGCCTTGTTCCTGTCACCTTGCCCTGACCCTCCTCTTCCTACACACCCATGACCCTGGCCACACTGGGCAGGTCTCACCACAGCTGCAGGGAGAGAACCATGTCCCATAGCCCTGTCCATCCAGAGGAAAGCCTACACCTGCCTCAGCGCTAGCTCCTCGCTTTCCCACTGACAAAACCTGTCCTTCCACCCCATCCACCAGTCTGTCCATCTGTCGACCCATTCACCAGCTCGCCCATCCACCCATGTACTCATTCACCCACCCGCCAGCGACCCATCTACCATCCTCACCCCATCCCGTCATCCACTCACCCATTCAGTGACTCATCCATCTATCTGTCCGTCTGTCAATCCATCTACCCCCTACCCATCCATCTCCAGATTCACCTATTCACCTTTCCACATCTACCCATGCACAGACTCATTCACCCGTCCACCCATCTGTCCACGCACATCTGTCCACCCATTCATCAGTCTACACATCCATCCATCCACCTGTCCACTTAACCACCCACTCTTCTTGTCCTTTTCTAGGCCCTTCCCTGAGTCCAAGGACACCAAGCAATTAGGACACAGCCCGTCTCCATGGGCTCCTGGCCCAAAGTAGACAGGCCGGAGAACTTACAGAGCGGGGTGATCAGAGTCCAGAGGATGGCAGGATCCAGAAGGCTGTCTGCGCTGGGCTCTGCAGACAGACCTTAAGGAAACATGGAAAGTGATGTCTGTGTTTACAGGTGTGTAACTAAGTCCAGCCAAAACTGCCTCGCTTTCCCCTCCTTTTCTGTGGTACAGGAGATCGCGTAGATGGCCTCAAGCTTTCTAGGCACAGTACTCTATCACATCCCAGTCTCACCCCCTCATCTTCCTCACTGGAGAGTGGCTGCTGTACCAGGCTTTGTCTCTTGCACTGAAGGGATCCAGGAGCCAGACAGGCAGGCTGTAGACATGAGGCCAGGCAGCTGTCCCTGAGCCCCCAGGTACAGGACTGTGGACTGTGGGCCCTGCTAGAGAGGGGCTGACTGTGGGGTTCAGTGACTGAGCATGTGGCTCTGACTTCTTAGCTAAAGTCACAGAACTTGGGTAGGGTCTCATGAGGTTGTGAGGCGACACCGTTGTCCAGGGAGAAAATACCCAGTGTTGTCAGAACCATCATGGAGAAGGTTCTGACGTCTTCGATGGGTTTCCATTTCTTCATCAGTGCCAGCAGTTCGGTTTATAGCCCGAGTACAGGAGTCACACGGGCAGCAGGGGCGCTAACATGTCTTGTTGTACACGATGACCTTGAACACTAAAGAGGGGCCAGGCACGGTGACACAGGCCTGTCATCCCAGCACTCGGAGGCTGAGGCAGGAGAATCCTGAGTCCCGTGCAAGCCCTAGCCACATAGTAAGACTCCCCGAAAAAGATTGGGCTCTGACCCCCATGAGTATGTGTCCTAAAAGAAGGGTGTGTACCGAGGACCTAGGAGAAGCCTCTGAAGTGCTTGGCACAGGCTGCGTGCCGAACCGCTACGTCCGGGCACTTCCGTGCCACCTGCTCTGACCATATGACAGCGCCGCCCCTTTTTTTGTGGTGTTTTGTTGATTTTGTTTTCAGAGACAGGATCTCTCTCGTGTGTTCCAGGCTGGCCTCAAATTCACTGTGTAACTGAGGATGACTTTGAACTTCTGAGCCTTCTGCCTCCACCTCCTGAGTGCTGGGATGGCAGCCCTTGCCACCCAGAGGACAGTGACCCTGGGAAGGGGCATTAGGAGTCCCGAGAGAGCCTGGGTTGCTGACAGCTCTCTAGAGTCAAAATGCCCCCCATACCTCTCCACAGTCTGCCAGCTCTCAGCTCCAAACTAGCCTGGCCAGCACCTCGGCAGTGAACACCTGCATCCCCATCCACGCTCAACATTCCGTCTCTGGCCAGGCTGTCCTGCCCAGGGCCCTACCAGTGGAGTAGCAGGAATGGAGTCCTGAGTGCGCCGCAGGGCTGCTGGGGTTCAACCTTTGCCCTGCTGTCATTGTGCCGTGTGGCCTTATTAAAATAAGAACTTGATGTGCTGACGGGCCACTGCCTGGTTCTGTTTGGACAATCCTAGGGATTAAATCCAGGCCTGTTTATCATTTTCAATCCTGGCCAGGTGGTGGTGGCGCACGCCTTTAATCCCAGCACTAAGGAGGCAGAGGCAGGTGGATCTCTGTGAGTTCAAGGCCAGCCTGGTCTACAGAGTGAGTTCCTGGACAACCAGGGCTACACAGAGAAACCCTGTCTCTGGAAGAAAGAAAGAAGGAAGGAAGGAGAAAGCAGAAAGCAGAAAAGAAATAATTTTCGATCCTGGGGTCCTTTTATTTTGTGATTACAAACAGGAACTCCCTATGTAGCCCAGGCTGGCTTTGAACTGGCAGTCTGCCTACTTGTGTCTCCCCAATGCTGGACTCACAACCATGATCCCCACACCCAGTGTGGGTCTCTACTTCTCTCCTGGCTTTCCCCTCCTGTGTTTGTGATTCTGAGTGTGTGGAGGGAGAGGCTAGCCTAGATCTCCATTCCTGAGCCACCTGCAAGGGCACTTCCGCTAACCCCATACCTGTATACCTGTCCCCAGCACTTCCTGTCTTCCTTCCCTGTCTTATTTCCGCCCCCTGCAGCACAGAGCACCCTCTGACACAAAGCGCCTGTGTTTGTCACCTGTTTCCACAGCAAGAATGCCAACTCCAAGGGAGGGGAGAGTGAGCCTAGGGTCCTTCATCACCTCCATGGCCCCCGGGACTTGGCGTGTAGTAGATGTTCAATAAACATTTGCAGAAGGTGCGGCTGGGGGACCAGGCGTGAAGCAGGTCTCCGTGGCTGAGGAAGTGCCTGAGGAGGAAGGAAGCTGTCCTTCCCACCTGGCACCTGTGGAGGAATGCTGGCCAGAGGAGGGGTGGGCAGGATGCTGAGGATGGAGGTGAAGGGGAATGTTCAGAGAGAAGGGTGTGCGGCTGGCAGTGACAAGCCAGGTTTGTGTATGAGACTGGGGGCCTCTCGGGGTGTGCAGCCCAGGTGCTCTTTCCCAGGAACCCACCCCACCCCCACCACACACACCCTAGGGAGTCCCTGGGCCCAGGTAGAAGTCAGAGCACACACAAAGGGCAGCTGTCCCTGGAGTTTAGGGGAAGCCTGGGGCTTTGATAAGGTGGGTAAATTTCAAAGGGGCTGCTGGGGGAACAGAGGGGGGGGGGACAGGGCTGCTGATAGCGGAGCCCGGGCTGCTGGCAGTCCCTCCACCGAGGTGGCCTCATGGCCCAGCCCCTCCAATGGAGCAAAACAGGCTTGATTGTATTCTTATCGGACCTGTGGTTTTGTAAGGCCCAGCAGGCCGGCTGGCTCTGCGTCAGTAGGGGAAAGGCAGTAGCCAGCTCCCTGGGTGAGGGCATGACGTGGGCCACCACCTCCACCCCCTGCGGAGGCCTGGGGTCCACCTGGTGCTGGGGCAGGGAAAGAACAACTGATACCACACCCCAAGCAGGGAGGCCCTGGTGGTGGCTGAGAGTTGGCTGTGTTCCATGCCTGGCTCCCCACCTCTCAGCACAAGCTCTGTGCCTCAGTTTCCCCACTGAGAGCAATAGGAAGCCTGTGACAACAGTGTCCTTCAAAGGAACCGTTGAGACCATTGAAGAGACTCGTCTAAGTGCCTGGAAGCCGGCATGCTGGCCCAGCAGCTGGCTCCCAGTCAGGTCTGGTGAGTGACAGGCTTAGAAGTCCAACCTGGGGCACCAGGGGCCTGGGCCTCAAGGTTGTACAGTGTGGCCCCCCAGCCTACCTTCTCCACCTGAGTGCTTAAAGCTAACCCCTTCAGCTCCCAATCTCAAGGAGACCCAAGCAGTTCCCCCACCTCCTCAGCCTGCTACCCACCATACATACCTTCCCTGGCTTGCCTACCACCCCTTCCGTCACAAACAAAACCCCTCTTAGCCATTGTCCTCTTTTGCTGTGGGCATCTAGGACCTGGGGGCCATGCCTGACCTGACGGAGCTCAGTGGCCTGTGTGGAGTGAGGCAATTCCTGAGGACCAAGACCAGGCCAGAGGCAGCTGTGCTTCCCAACACGGGAGGATGGGTGAAGAGGATGCTGTCTGTCTGTCTGTGTGTGCATACACATGTGCAGATGTCCTGTGTGTCTGTCCCTCCAACTGGCCCAAAGCTTTCACCTCTGACTACAGGCTTGCCTGGACCCCGAGGGTCACCCCTTCAGAGGCCATCTTGGGAGTAAGCAGGCAGTGGCATTGAATGAGTGGGGGAAAGTGTGGGGGGGGGGGGCAGCGAGGCCTGGGTGCAGAGAACAAGGGCCTTCCTCATGGAGTGTCTCCAGGATGCATCTGCAGGCAGGGGAGGACGTGTGGGGAGACCCTGGGCCTGGGGAGCTGGATCCAGGACTGGCCAAGGACAGGAATTGTGGCTTCTTGTAACTTCACAGAACCAGGATGGCCCACAGGTGGCTGCCCTTGGACCAGATGCCGGGGGCTATCTGTGCCCTCTGAGGCAGACACAGGGGGACTTTGGCTGCTAGACCAAGCACAGCGGAACACACGCTAATCTGGAATGAGCAAGGAACCAGGTATGCCTGGGACACAGGTGACATGTCCCAGGTATGAAAACAGTCACTTGCTGGCCTATTCTTGGTCACTATCTTCCCTACCCAGGCACAGCCTAAGGCCTGCCCTGCCACATCTTAGCCCTGACCCTGGTCAAGCCGGTAAACCTCTGCCTGGCACCTGTGAATGAGCCACATGGGCAGTGACCCCCAGCGAGCAGGCTTATTGGCATCAGTTACCTGAGTGAGCCCTTGTGGGAGCACAAGCTGGGATCTGGGTTCAGATCTCAAGCTTACTGTGTGTTCTTGGGCCTATTCTCCAGCCTCTCTGGGCTCAGGATATTTGTCTCTGCCACATCCACTGGATACTGCCTGGAATCTTGTCAACTAGGCTTCCTGATCATGCCATCTTTCTGCCGTGGTCCCACCAACGTGAGAACATCACGTCAAAGGAAGAAGCCCCACACCCCCCAGTGTTTCTGCCTCCTTAAAGCCAGAGCCTGGGACTCAGGATGTGGCAATCCTACCCCTCTGGCTCTGGAATGGGCTCAGACTTCTCTGCTGTTATCACAGACTGAAGTTCTTCAGAAAGCCAAACACAAAGGATGGAAGCTCTAGGAGATAAGACAGAGAGCAAGCCAGGACGACAGCTGTCCGCCAACAGATGGACAGACAGTCTTTCCCAAGATGTGTGCACAGCCTTTAAGTTTGGGCAGGGTGGGTCTCACCTTCACTCACAGAACACCTGGGACTCGCCACTGCCCCACAATGTCACTGACACTTGCCCTGGACCTCAAGTCCCAGCTCAAGAGCTCCACAGAACGGGAGTCTGTGGAGTCAAGGTGGAGAGGGTATGCCAGGCAGCTGCCCCAGACCTTGTCATCCTGGGTTTGATAGCGCCCTAAGGGAGTAGGCAGGAGGTGGGTATGCCCACAGGTGGGAGGATTGCCAAGATCAAGACCAGCCTGGGCTACAACATGAAACTACGTCTCAGGAAAACACATACAGGAGCATAAGAAAAAAGGAAGGCCAGGAGATAATTAAAGAATAAAGACTGGCCTGGGGCGGGGGAGCTTAGGTCACAGTCTCTGAGACGAGGAGCCAATAAAGTAGAGGAAAGAGCCAGGTATGGTGGTGCATACTTTTAGTCCCCGCACTCAGGAGGCAGAATCAGACAGATCTCTGAGTTCGAGGCCAGCCTGCTCTACTGAGTGAGTTCCAGGACAGCCAGGGCTATACAGAGAAACTGTGTCAAAAAACAAAAACAAGGGCTGGAGAGATGGCTCAGAGGTTAAGAGCACCGACTGCTCTTCCAGAGGTCCTGAGTTCAATTCCCAGCAACCACATGGTGGCTCACAACCATCTATAACGAGATCTGGCGCCCTCTTCTGGTCATACATGCTGTATACATAATAAATAAATCTTTTAAAAAAATGTGATAATAAAATCTTAGGTGGAGGGAAGCCAGGCAGGTGGCACACCCCTGCAGCCCCAGCACTGGAGAATGTCCAATGTTATCCTCTCCTACAAGTACAGGGCTAGCCTGGGCAATCTGAGACCAGCAAAGATGGAAGTATGCTGCACACGCTGCTGCTTGCCTTTAGGCTCAGCACTCGGGATGCAGAAGCAAGATCTCTGTGAGTTCAAGACCAGCCTGGTCTACATAGAGTTCCCAGCCAACCAGCTGCATAGTGAGACCCCATCTCAAAAAACGAAGGAAAACCAAGGTGTGATCCTTCCATTTGTCTGTGTTCTTCAGCATCTTGAAGGCTCACAGAGCCCAGATGGAAAGAGCACATACTGCTTCTGGAGACTGAAGAACAGTCCCAAGACAGACACATCTGGGGACAAAGAGGGACCCTTGTGTGGAGGGTAGAACTCAGCAGCCTCCCGAGGTCTGGGTAGAGGGTAGGCTCTGGCATGGTTCATCTGCTGCGGTGGCTAAGCAGGACTAAAGAGTGGCCTGCCTCGGGGAGCAGAGCAGGAGGCAGGAGGCCTGGAGTGTTCACGAGCCGTGCAAGGGACCTGAGGCTGGATCCTGAGGAGTGGAGGGGTAACATGGACTGGTCAGGAGCCTGGGGTTTGAGTCTGCCACAAAGCTGTGACCTTGGACATGACATTCAAAGTGCTCTTGAGAAGTGGGCCTAGCACCACCTTCCTGGAGGAAGCACTCCCAGGTGATCTCCCCTCACAGAAGCCCTGAGAGTTCTGCTGGGGGTCGGGGCGGGGGTGGGGGGGGGAGGTGATCATCAATTTCTGTTTCCTGGTGACCAGAGCAGAACTATGTCTTTTGAGACAGGCTGGCCTCCAACTGACTATGTACCCAAGGTTGACCTTGAACACCTCCTCCACCTCCTGAGTACCCATTCATGCTAAGAAAGCATCCCTACCCCCAGCATGTAGGTGCCCTGACATCACACTAATGGATTAAGATAAAGAGTCCCCAGGGACCCTGCTGGCCCTCCCTTTCATCTGGCATCATCATCATACCTAGCTGCAAGGGAGTCTGGACTGCATTCACTCCAAGTGGCCGTGTGCCCAGCTAAAAATCACCAGCTAGGGACAGGAGTCGGAGGTGCTCCCTATGAGAACACTTTGGAGCATGCAGTAACCCTCCAAATGGAACATCAAAAGCAGCCTAGACCCGTTTATTGAGAAAAGGAGGGGAGTGGGCATGGGGGTCACTAGCTTTTCCTAGCACCCATCCATTCAGGTACATTTGTGCAGCAGCTGAGTACTAAGGCATCAGAGCACTGTGCTGGGAGCATCATTGTCTGTGAGAGTGGGGACAAGGGGGTACCTGTCCAGTAGAGGAGCAGGGAACAGGAAGGTGAAGGAGTTCCTGGAGAAGACAGCAGCCTTTTGCTTACTGGCCTTGGAGGACCAGACCCCTGGGGATCAAGAGTGGTTGGTTGGAGCCATTTCCAAACTTTGAATTGCCTCCTCGCCCTCTCTGCCTTCTTCACTAAAGGGCCAGTGAAGACAGTAGCTGTGCTCAGGGCTGCACAGAAAGCCCAGGCTCTGCCGGAAGGTGTTGGTGTGCATCGAGGTGAGAGGCTAGCCCGAAGGAAGCCAGGCTGTGGGAGGTCACACAACTACTTAGGGAGTCAGAAAGCAGCGGTGAGCACTACTGGGACTGGAGAGATGCCTCCGTGGTTTAGACACTGGCTGCTCTTGCAGAGGACCAGGGCTCAGTTCCCAGTACCCACAAGGTGGCTCACAACTCCTGTAACTTCAGTTCCAGGAAGCCCAGTGCCCTCTTCCGACCTCCACAGGCATTGCTTGCACATGGCACACATACATACACTTAGGCAGGCACAGGCACGCACACACGCACACACACACACTAAAATATTTAATTAAAGAAATGTAATGATAGCCAGGTGTGGTGGCACCTGTCTTTAATCCCAGCACTCAGGAGGCAGAGACAAGTGGAGCTCTGTGAGTTCTAGGCCATCCCAGGCTACAGAGTGAGACCCTGTCATTCTGCTGACATGAGGAGAGATGCATTCTGGGATGATTCAGACATAGGCCTCACTCAGCTCTGCCCGCTGTGGCATGAAGAGTAAGCTGAGTGCCCGATGTGTGGCTTCTTGAGCAGGTGAAGGAACCTGGGCAGTGGGGGCCTGGGCTGCAAACTCCCGTCCCGTGTAGCCTACCTGCTGCCTCCCTTCAGGGGCTGGAGAGAACGTTCTGTTCTAGACCCTGCTCTAGGTCCTTTGCGTCACTGGGCCTGCAGGCAGTTGTGGGGTACAGAGAGCATAGTTCCTGCCAGCAGATGGGCTTGTAAGCCCTCCCAGGGCCCAGGGCGGCAGACAGCACCTCCTCCTGGGAGCCCTCACCGACTTCTCTGGCCAGTCCTGGTGACCTCCTCTGGAGTGAGTGGTATCAGACTGTCATCACTCTTGCTAACTTGTCCCCAGTCCTTGAATGATCACTCTGGATCCAGAGCCTGGTCCCACTGGGTGCATCCTTTGTGCTTTGTGATTGTAAAGTGAGTGTGCTGGTCATGGTCACTGAAAGGAGTGAGTGAGTGAGGCCCTGAGTCCTCTGTCCCTCGGGAGGCAAGGCCCTCAAGGGTTAACCAGGAGCCCGCCTGCGGTCTGAGGTAGGCAGGGAGCGTATTTGTTCAGGTAAATAAGGAAGGATTACTTATAATGGGAAAGCTGGCAGACCAACTCTCTATCTTACTTCTGACTTCCTTCCAGCGAATTCCTGCACTCCGTCTGCTGTCCACTGCGCCTCCCACACCCAGTCCCCCGGCCTGCGGCTGCCCCTGGAAGCACCCCAGGTTGGGGCCTCGTCATGGTGCCAACAGGTGTTCCTGAGCCTCGAACAGGGGCCTGCCTATAGACCCTCAGGCCTGAGACCCCAGAATCCCCCTCAGCAGTGGATAGGTCCTGGTGGCCCACCTGAGGGCCACCTCTGCCCCAGCCCTGCTGGCCCCACTGATGTCTGGCTGAGACCCAGCAGTGGTCCAAGCTGCCCACTGCCTCCTCCTGGTCCCTGAGGTTAGCGCTGCGGAGGACAACTCCTTGGACACCAGGCGGCTAACGGGTGAGTGTGGCAGGAGGCAGTGTGCCTGCCCTTCCAGAGGGTTCCCTGTCCGTTGTGGGGAGGCTGATGACTAACACAGATCGGAGGCACACTTTGCAAGCTTGGGGCTCGTGTTCCAGATACTAGGGACTTCACCATAAAGTCTTGTTCCTTCCATATGCTCCCATTTGCCTTGCTGGGTCAGACCCAGAGCTTAGGGGGCACCCCCTTTTTCTGGGGTCCCCATGTCTGTGGGCCCTGCACAGAGCCCATCCAATGCAGTTTGAGGGGAAAGCAGCCATGTGGGTGTATGGCACCCCTGGGTCTGGCCAGCTCTGCCTGACTCAGGCAGCTGATCGGCCAATGCCACCTTGGCTGCTCTGCCAGAGGGAAGGAGTGGGTGTTTTCCTGGCCACAGTGGACAGACAGGGGCCCACGGGACCTGGGGGCTCAAGGCATGAACCAGAGCAAGAGAGACAGGTCCAGAGCTCAGGTAACTGGCCGATCATGGTGGCAGAGGCCAGCAGTCTGGGAGTCACCACAGAGCAAATCTAGGCACCCAGAAAGCAGAGAGATCACATGGGAAAAGAGCAATGTGGGGGGGGTCCTGAGATGCTCATTCTTTTCTTTTGGTTCTTTGGGGTGTTTATCCTGAGGGGTCCTTACTCACTATGTAGGCCTTGCTGGTCTCCAGCTCACAGATCATCTGCCTCTGCCTTGGAGCGCTGCGTTTAAAGGCATGCGCCATCATACTGGCTGGGATTTGAGATGTCCCTGTAGCCCTGGCATCTCAGCCCTGTAGTACTTGAATTCTATTAAACCTCACCCTGAAGGCACTCATTTCTGCTTGTTTAGGTTTTTAAAAATTGCATTTATTTTGAGAGTGTGTGACCAGGGGTAGGGGTGTGGATGTGGGGGTTAGAAGAAAACCTGTGGCCTGGGGTCCTTTAGAGATTCACCTGCCTCCTGCCCCTGAGTACCACCTCGCCCAGCTTGGAGTCAGCCCTGCCTTCATGCGCCAGCCCCAAGGCACTCATTTATAAAATCTGTCAAATTCCCATAGTCAGGAGAGAAGGGAGTGAGCAGTAGGAATGATAGGGTGGGGGTGAGGGCCTGAGCACCCAAGGTGCCCCCGAGGCTGGCTGAGGTATGCCTGTGCGTGCGTGCGTGCGTGCATGTGTGTGTCCCCTGAGACTGGCCGAAGTGTGCTTGTGTGTGTGTGTGTGTGTGTGTGTGTGTGTGTATGTGTGTGTGTGTGTGTAAGTGCATGTGCATGCATAGGTCCACTGTGTGGGCCCCCTGACCTCCTTGACTCCATTCCCAGCAGCGTCCAACAGTCCCAGTCCAGCCACCGCCCTCCATGGCTGACCCCATGCCCCTGGACAAGATGGAGACTCAGCTCATTTCCTGCCCCCACCTCACCAAGCAAACAGCTTCCAGACAGCCCCAATAAAGCTGCGATGTCCCATCCCAGCTGCTCCCCTGAGTAACAAAGTAAACAGGCCCTGCAGCTTCCCCCAGCCCGAGGTAGAGGGCAGAGCAAGCAGGTGCTGCCCACCGTGCAGATGGCTCCTGCACGCTGAGCGTCTGCTGCCTGTTGAAAGAGTGCCCCCATCTCAGCACACGGCGGGCTGGAAGGCTGAGGAAGGGTAGAGATGGTCTCGCTGGGTCTAGGAGCCTGGCTGTGAGTGGACCAGCATCTCTCTTCTAAACCAGGTATGGTGGGTGCCCAGAGCGTTGAACATTCTGTTCCTGCAAGTTTCACCTGTCACACATACTCATAAGAACCCTGTGAGTCAGGTGGGACTCCCTGCCACCCGACACAGAAGGGTAACACTCCGTGGATGTCCAGTGGCTAAGAACGGGGCCTGGCGGGAACCAGAGCAGGAGACCCTGAACTGGCTGGCTTGCGGTGGCCTGTGCTGAACCCAGAAAGGGTCAGCGCTAGCTGGCTGGAAGACCAAGGCCCTGAGGCAGAGCAAGAAGGGATGGGTTAAGGACCATGGGGCGTCTCTGTCCCTCGGTGTGCTTGCAGCTCCTTGTCTGCTGACTAAGAAGGTTATACGAACTAGTCTCCTCGGTGAAAGGTGGCGTCGTGAAGGAGACATGCTAGACTGTGTGGGAATTTGAAAGCTGCATAGGAGTTGGCTGGACACTGGTTGGACTTGCCAGCTTATACCTTAGGCTTGAGGGGGCATACAACGGGCAGGGATTCCTGGCTCTGGCTCCCACCAGAAGATAAGGAGGTGTAGGCGAGACCAGCAGCTATCCAGACCTGGGAGGAGTGGGGGAAGGGCAAGGAGTCCAGCCCTCCCTCGCCTCCGCCCTCAAGTCTCTTCCGGTTCACTTACTGAGCGCCGCAGTCTGTCCGTGTTCTCACTCCGCAGTCCCCTCCTTCCCTCTTCTCCAGTCTCTCCCTTCACCTGTTCCCAGGTGTGCATTCAAGCAGACTCCGCCATCGCAAACATCAAAATCTACAGGAATGCCCCCTGTCAGTAAGCCAGGCAACCCACAGCCATTAACAAACTTCACAGCTCTCTCTTAAGAAAGCCTCCAGACTTTCTGGAGAACAGGAGGCAGGGCCTAGCTCCCGCCAGGGACCCTCCCCTCGTCCCAGAGCCCCCACAGGCAGCTCAGCAGGTAGAACTGCTCCTCTCAAAGCAAACCTTGGCACCATGGCCCTGGGTCTTTGCCGACATTTAACGCTCTGGGCTCCAGCTGCCAGCGAGAAGCCTGAACCTGCCACTCCTTTCCCACCATTCCTTCTGATCAGTCCTGGCCACCCAGGACCTCACTAGCACTCTGCAGGGGACATGGGACAAGGGCCTCCCAGCACAGGAGAAAAAGCCAATGAGACCTGTCAGGGTTCTTCCAGATTGGAGGCACCCCTGCCCCCCAGGGCTGAGATGGGTAAAGGGACAGCTAGTGGCTTCCAAGCTGGGTTCAGGCTCAGAGGCTGTGACAGAGGCCAGGCGCAGGTCCCCTCAGGCCGCAAGGGGCTTGCCTCCTGTCCCTTGTGAGTGCAGTCTCCCAACCAGAAGGGGACCTATGTCTACTGGCGCCTCCTCACTCCAGTCCCAGCCTCCCTGGGAGTTCATTCTGGGTCTGAATTGGTTGCTGGAGAAGTCGGGGGAGAGAGAAGCTGCCGTATCCTGCCCTCTGAGGAGGGTCCCTGGGCTCAAATGTGGGAGACCTATGCCCGCTAGAGAGGGAATGCAGCCACATGGACCCTGAGAGTTCTATGAATAAAGGGGCTTCACTGGGGGGCACACACACACACACATGCACACACATACACATACACACATGCACACACATACACATACACACATACACACACACGCACACACATACACACACACATACACACACATACACACACATACACACATATACACACATACACATACACACATACACACACACTTACACATACACACACACACATACACATACACACATACACATACACACATACACACACACATGCACACATACACATACACACACATGCACACACATACACACATACACATACACACACACACACACATGAGGCCAAGTGAGGATATAAACTGCAGTTTCTGGAAAATTCTGACAGCCAGGCAAAATGGAACTGGACAGGGTGGTTAGTGGACCCTCTCCCTTCCAGGCCCAGGCTCGCCTGGGCTGTGGCCTTGCTGACAGCAGGGAGTGGGGACAGGCAGACAGTAACTGCCGTCAGATGGGAGCCTTTCAGAACCTGTGAGCACGGATTCCGGGGACACTCAGCTCTGTCCCTCCTCTCCCCTTACTTCTCTCTCGTTTTTTAAAGACAAGGTCCCATGTGGCCCAAAGCAACCTCAGACTAGGCTGGGTAGTGGGTGGTCTGTTTGGTGGGGAGAGGTCAAGGCCAGCACTCGGGGCGCTGCAGAGAGGAAGGCCTGAGTCCAGCCCACCTGAAGGGCTGTCATGAAGAGTAAGGCTGCTGGGTCCCAGAGAGGAGGGCTTGAAAGGCAGAGATGGGCAAGGGAGTGGCAGGCAGGGGGAGACTGGAGCCCAAAAGCCTGAGGCTCCCTGAGGCCTAGACTGCTCTGGCTCTCTCCAAGGTGCTGACAGGCTGGTGGGTATTGGGGTGCAGGTGTAAGCGACCTACATACTCTGTGGGGCTCTTCACCAGGTCCTAGTCTTGCCCCATACCCTGTCTCTAGCCTATTTAAGGGGTTCAGAGCTTGGCAGGGTTGGGGGAGTAGCCAACAGCCAGGGCCAGACCTCTTGTGAGGCCGCCAGAGACTGAGCAGGGGGTTACGGTGACTGATTGTAACCTCCCTCACTTGAGGTACCTCAGTGCTACTTTCCCGGGGCCTGAAGCTGGGTCCTGGGATCTCGGCCACTAAGATTGGGTCTCAGGACAGGGGGTGGCCAGGCATTTTCATGCCTACGTCTCCATGTTCTGCCACCATCCCTAGGAGGCTGGGTCTGGAAGAAGGAACCCCACAGGACATAGAGAACAGGGGCTCCCAACACACGGCCACCAGGCATTTCATAAGGGCCTCCTGGGCAACTTCACTCCCTGAGGATGGAGTACTGGATACGAACAGAGGACATGGGGGCAAAGGAGCCCCAAAGGGAATGAGGTCCCCAGAAACAGCAGCACTCAGTCTCCACCACTGGTCCCTCTGTGGGCTCCCCTCACTCACCTTCCTGGAGGACAGGAGGTACTGAGGGATGGACTCCAAGCTATGAAGCTCTATCCACTAACCCTCTGGCGTGGCCCTGCCTACTGACTCGGCCTGCACCAGCTGTCACCAAGCTTTCTTTTGTCTGGAAAGGCAGCAAGGGCTTCTGGGGGAAGAACAAGCCAGACCCACTGAGCCTTAATCCAGACGCATGGCTTTACCCCCCAAGATCAGCTCGAGGTTTGGAGATCTGAGGTGTCACTCAGGAGACTGTAGCCCTGGGCAATTGAGAGAGACAGAGAGTAGGCTCTGTCCAACACGCCAGGCCCTGGCAGACCTCAGGCTTGTTTCGGGACCTCAGGTCTACAGAGCAGGTGTCTGGTTAGGTCCTGATTCTTCAGCGTGTGTCTGGGTCCCTCCCTGCCACCCGCTGAGCTGCAGCCTCCCCCAAGTCCTCATATTCCCGTAGGCAGATGGCTTTCTGAGGATTTAGTCACGGACTAAGTTGCCAATCACCAGTGGGCCATCAGAAAGGGAGACATGAGAAGGACTCCATGGGGGTGCGGGCTTAGGGAGCTCAGGATGAGAAAGACACGGCATCTTGGGAAAGAGGACAGCAACATAGGGGAAAATACCATGACTACGTCCATTGCAGGGAACAGAAATGCCAGCCTTATCAGAGCCTGGATATGAGGAGAATGTGCTGACTGGCGGTTCCGGCTGCCACACAGCTTCCCTCATTCTGAGTCTCATCTACTCAGCACTAGAGACAGAACCCCTGGCTTTGTGCATGCTGAGCAAGTACCCCGCCAACCAAGCCACATCCCAGCCCCTGGGGCAGTAGGGGCCATGCTTGCCAGGTTCTTGAACAGAGGAGTCTGATAAAAGGGTGTCGGAAGGAAATGAACTTGACCCTGGGGTGGGGTGAGCAGCCAAGAGCAGAAGATGAACCTTGGAGGAGGAAGGGACCCAATCGGGAGGTGGCAAGACACCCCGGAAGAGGGAGGTGGCCAGAGCAGGTGCCTTAAAGAGACTGTGGTCCAAGGAGCAGAGCCCACACACAGGCAGGTTACACTCTCCTGAGCCTGGTCATCTTCATCTATGAGGGGAGACCCTATTCCACGTCCCCAAGGCTGTGGGTAGCTGTCCTAGTTAGGGTGACTATTGCTGTGAGGAAACACCATGACCAAAGCAACCTGGGGAGGAAAGGGTTAATTCGGCTGACACTTCCACATCACTGTTCATCATCGAAGGAAGTCAGAGCAGGAACTCAAACGGCAGGAACCTGAAGGCAGGAACTGATGCAGAGGTCATGGAGGAGCACTGCTTACTGGCTTACTTCCCATGACTTGCTCAGCCTGCTTTCTTATAGAACCCAGGACCACCAGCCCAGGGATGGCACCATCCACCATGGGCTGGGTCCTCCCCCGTAAATCACTAATTAAGAAAATGCCCTCCAGGTTTGCCTACAGCTGGATCTTATGGAGGCATTTTCTCAACTGAGGCTCCCTTCTCTCTGATGATTTTAGCTTGTGTCAAGTTGACCTAAAACTGCCAGGCGGTGGTGGTGTGTGCCTTTAATCCTGGCACTCAGGAGGCAGAAACAGGAGGATCTCTGTGAGTTCGAGGCCAGGACAGGCTCCAAAGCCTGTTTTTCAAGCTATCTTGAAAAACCAAAAGAAAAGTTGACATAAAACTACCCAGCGCAGTGTGTGTGTGTTGGGGGGGGGGGGCGCCCTGGCATGACAGTGTCTGCATTCTCTGCGACAGCCTTTTCTCCTGCCTCAGCCCAGTTGCAGCCAAGCTACCAGGCCCCAGGCATCAGGGGCCCTTTCCTCCAATGCTAGTTCATTGTTCAGTCAGGGGAGCTCTGGGCATTGGAAAGCAGAGAGAGAGGGGAGGCAGAAGTCTCTGCTGAGGAAGGGTCCAGCAGGCCTCCTTTGCACCTTGACGGCCTCACCAGTAAAACAGGGGTAAGAAGGAGTTTGGGCTGCCTCTCCCTGGGGAGGATATGGGTGCCAGGGCCACAAAGCCTACTCAACAGAGGAGGTAAGAATGTGACATTACATAGTACCCAGGCCAGCACTGGCCTATCTGGCCCCTCTTGCCACAGTAAGTCCAGTACCTGGACCCCAGCACCTGTCTCCCTACACACACCTGTGGCTGAGGCCAGGCAAACACAAGGCCACAGAGAATCGAATTCTCCTGCCCTTTGGAAAAGCTAGCGGCTGGGCACAGGGCCCAGGGAGCTGGCAGGAACTGTCCTAACGTGGCAGCCATGGGGCTGCTGGGGATGTGGATGGGGCGGGAGGCCACTGAGGGGTGAAAGAGGAGGGATGGAGATTGGAGAAGGCTCTCCTGGGGTGGGGCCACCACCTGGGGTATAGGGTGTGGGCACAGGCCAGGGTGGGGACTCGGGCAGAGCAGGCTGTGGACACTGCCTTGGTAAACACCAAGGGCCCATGGCACACACGCATGTTTGCACAGAAGGACTTGAAATTAATCCAGGCCTGCCCTCTGTCCCCCGAAACTCCAGACCCCCCCCATCCCTGCCCACTCCACCCACCCTAACCTTTTCTTCCTTGTTACTTAAAGGATTCTTTGAAAGGAAGAGTTGGAACCAGAGGCAACACCTTCTCCTCCTCTGTTGGCTTTCTCTCCCTGCAGGAGCCTGCAGGGCTGTGCTGGAGGGTGGGAGAGCTGGGAACTGAACAAGGGGGGTGGGTACTGAGCAAGGGGGTGGGTACTGAGCAAGGGGCTGGGCACTGAGAAGGGGGTGGGTACTGAGCAAGGGGGGGTGGGTACTGAGCCAGGGGGTGGGTACTGAGCAAGGGGGGGTGGGGACTGAGCCAGGGGGTGGGTACTGAGCAAGGGGGTGGGTACTGAGCCAGGGGGTGGGTACTGAGCCAGGGGTGGTGGGTACTGAGCCAGGGGGTGGGTACTGAGCCAGGGATGGTGGGGAGAGAGCTGAAATTCATCTCGGCTGCATTCGTCAAGTTTTGCTAGTCGGAAAGAACAGGAAGCCGTTTCCTGAGTTGTGGGGCGTTTTCAGACAGGTTAGCTGCAGCCCTTGAAGAATCCCAAGGGTTCTTCCAGTCTGGGCCTTTTCCTTTTCCCCTGTGGTGGCAAAAGCCAGCTGCATAGTGGGCCCTAGAGAGTGACCAGAGATGGATCAAGGTGCCCTGGGCCTTCCCACAGCCGCATATGCTGCGCACTTGCAATTCCAGCCCTTAGGAATTACAGGAGGCAGGAGGACCGGATGGTCTAGGCCAGCCTGCGCTACATACGACCTTAAAAAGAATTGCCCCTCCACCTGCCTAGGCCCGATGGTGCCCACACATCCACCTTATTGTCTTCCAGCCAGCCCTGTACTCACTGCCCAGTGACCCAGAAGCCCCCCAGGCCTCTCTCAGGCCCAGCCCACTGCCTGCTGAGCCCTGAGTCTTATAACCAGCTTAGTGGCCCCCACAGAGCCAGGGCAGCCATCAGACCCACCTTCCTTCTTCTCTGATCTCTACAGACGCAGCCGCCAGCCTCAGCAGCGGCATGGGCAGCGCCAGCCCAGGCCTGAGCAATGTGTCCCCTGGCTGCCTGCTGCTGTCCCCAGATGTGGTACTGCGGACAGGTGTGGAGAAGGCGGAGGCGGGAGCAGTGGGTCCTGAGAAGCGAGAATGGAGCCCCAGCCCTCCCGCCACCCCTGAGCAGGGCCTGTCTGCCTTCTACCTCTCCTACTTTAACATGTATCCCGAGGATGGCAGCTGGGTAGCCAAGGCCCCCGAGGCCAGTGCCAGGGAGGAGCCACTGGAGGAGCCTGAGCAGTGTCCGGTCATCGACAGCCAGGCCTCGGCAAGCAGCCTGGACGAGCACTCGCTAGAGCAGGTGCAGTCCATGGTGGTGGGCGAGGTCCTGAAGGACATCGAGACGGCATGCAAGCTGCTCAACATCACAGCAGGTGAGACCCTCCCTGCCACCTCCACCGGGGACACTCGCAGGGTGGGGATCTGCCAGATGGACTCTGATCACCTTGGGCAGCCCAGGACACACAGCTGCTGCAGCCAGGGCCAGGCCCAACCACACCTGCCCTCACTTAGTGGATAAAGAGCACTCATGTGCTCTTCCATCTAGCTCCCACCTTTCCTGGAACCCAGCTCCCCTCTCCCGTCACTCTGTTCCAGCCACTTGGTCTCCCTGCTTTTCCCACAACACTCACCCCAGGACCTTTGCACCTGCTGGTCCTTCAACCTAGAATGCTTTCCCATAGATATCCTCCTTAGCCCACCCCTGGCCTTCTTCAGGTCTTAACTGGCAGCAACCCCATGAGACCACTGATCCTCTGATGAGATTGTCTCCCGCACCCCCACCTCTTGCTCCCCCCATTCTCTTGCTATCGAGATACAATTGAAAGGTCTGAGAGCATGTTTGTTCCCACCTCACTTGCTGTCTGTACCCCACTAAAGGATTTGGGTATCCCAGCTCCTAGACAGCACTGGACGTGAGAGGTCTTCAATAAACAACCACTGATTGACTTCACCTGCCTGACTTCACCCTTCAGGGACTGGGGGACTAAGCAATGAACAGGACGTAGAGGTCCCTCTGTGTGTGGAGCCGGCATGATGGGTCATAATTAAACAGCTGAATGTGGCCCTAGTCAGCTGGTAGGGAGGGCTGTGACGAGGAGGGGATACCAAGGAACAGACCGTGTGTGTGTGTGTGTGTGTGTGTGTGTGTGTGTGTGTGTGTGTGTGCCTGCCTGGTCTGGGGTGTGTCATGGAGCCAGTGCTCTAGGTGGGATGGTGGGGGGGGCGGGGAGTCCTGGCCTCCATCCTGTAGCATTCCAATGGGAGGGAGGGGCTTCTCTTGCCCCTCGCACTCAGCTCTTGCATCCCTCCCTGCCCCCCCGAATCTGCTTAGATGCTCCCAGGTGGTGTCCCCCATTCAAGGCAGCTCCTGCCCAGAGCTCCTCTTCTCCACTTTCCCACACTCAAGAGAGCCCTACCCCAGCAGGCTCTCCCACGGTACCTCTTCCCCCGTACTGGCTTGGGAGGGCTGTACTCTCAGAACAATGGGGACAGAAACAAGTTGCATTGACCTCAAGGAGGAAAATGGCCTTACAAAGTGGGAGCAGTCTAGCTTGCGGGTCACTCACCTGGGACACTGACTTGAACCAGCGTTCTCCTGGAGGCCTCACTGCCACTGTGACCCAGTCTGGTTCCAGCTGCTTGTGCCCTTGAGAGCAGTTTCCCAGGGGACACACACAGCTGGTGGATCCCTTCTCTACCTTTAGCTGATCTGTAGCCATTTGGGGCAGCTGCTACGAATCCAGCTGTTTGCTAATCACTGGACAGGGATGCACCCCTCCCCTCATGTGCCTCAGTTTCTTCATCTCTAAAATTCCAGGATGGAGGGGTTCCTGGGTGGGTTTTCCCCTTGAGAAGATTGTGAAAGGCAGGAGGTATCTGGCTATTTGTGACTGAATGCCCCTGTCCCCTTCAGAGCTAGTGTCTCTAGAAAGGCGCCCTGGGGGGGCTGAACAGACACCTGGGCATGATGGGGTTGCAGAGGCAGCAAGCTTGTGTTAGGGCCATGGCTCTTCCTTCTCACTTCCTTTTTTGTGGAAGTGTCTGCCACCATGGGGCTCCTCAAGGCTCTGGACGTCCCCACCCTTAGGGGTGCATGGTCCCGGGCAACAAAGCCCCATGGGTGTTCCATCCCCCCTTTGGGGTGGTGCCCACCAGCAGTCCTGAGCAAAGATGCTCTCTTGCCCAGACCCTGGGGACTGGAGCCCTGGTAACGTGCAGAAGTGGCTGCTGTGGACAGAACACCAGTACCGGCTGCCTCCAGCCGGCAAAGCCTTCCAGGAGCTGGGCGGCAAGGAGCTGTGCGCCATGTCGGAGGAGCAGTTCCGTCAGCGGGCACCCTTGGGTGGGGATGTGCTGCATGCACACCTGGACATCTGGAAGTCAGGTGAGACGTGAGACAGCACAGGCTGAGTCCCGCCTCGCTCCAGGCCATTAGGTTGACCAGGCTGGCCTTGAACTTGCATCAATCCTCCTGCCTCTGCCTCCCAAGTGCTGAGATTACAGGCACACATCACCATGCCCAGCTCTTATTTTTCCTTCTAAAGGGAAACCCTTTTTAAGGTTAGCTTTATTTTTCATTAAAGAAGTCATGAAGACTACCAGGGTGGCTCAGTGGATAAAGGTGCTTGTCTCCAAGCTTGACAACTTGGGACCTGCATGATAGGAGAGAAACGGATCTCCCAAACTGTCCTCTGACTTCCCCACGAGTGATGGCACACCTGTGTTTACACACTTACACAGCACTGTTGCCTGCTCTTTTTTCCTCTTTGGCACTTTGGAGGATTATTCTGTGTTTGCTCATTGGGTCAAGGACCCTTTTCTTAAAGGTCTGGGATGAATCAGGGGACTCTGAGTGGTCAGCGCCTGCCCCAGCCCAGGTGCCTGGCCAGTGGATGTGACCTGAGCAGAAGGGCTTTGTCCCTGGCTGATGGCCTAGCAGTGGGCAGAGGGCCTAGTGGATGGCTGGAGGGATAGGCCTGGTGCAAAGGCCTCCCTCAGCACCTGCCTCCTGAACACAGCTCCAACGGGCGTCCCAGTCCCATTTCAGTGAGCAAAGGGAAGCCCCTGCACATGGGGGCGACGCAGTCGCAGCTCTGACATCCTCACCCCCTTGTTAGCACCTTGTTACCCTAGATAGGCAAGAGGCAGGGAGCTGTAGGACCCCAGCCACAAGGAGTCATCCAACCTCCCCTCCTTGTCCCACAGCGGCCTGGATGAAGGAGAGGACCTTGCCTGGGGCCCTTCACTACTGCGGTGAGCCGGGCAGGCGCAGGAAGGCCTGGTGGGGTTGAGGGAGGCTGCCTGGGGAAGCGGGTGGTCGCAGCGGCCACTCACCCTGCCCCCCTGGCTTCCAGCCTCCACCAGCGAGGAGGGCTGGACAGATGGCGAAGTGGATTCGTCGTGCTCCGGGCAGCCCATCCACCTGTGGCAGTTCCTCAAAGAGCTGCTGCTCAAGCCCCACAGTTACGGCCGCTTCATCCGCTGGCTCAACAAGGAGAAAGGTATGATCCACAGGACATGTTCACCAGGGCTGGAAGGGGGCGTGACTTCTGTCAGAGGGACAGGTCTGTGGTGGGAGGGGCCAGAGCGGGAGGGTGGGGGTTTATATAGGGCGGAGCTCCGGGCTTTGTGGGCGGGGCTCAGACTGCTGAGAGGGGAGGGGCTGGGTTAGGGGCATGGCTTCTATACGAGGGGCAGGGTGGAGAGGCAGGAAAGGTGAGGTTTTAGTGGGATGGAACCCCTACACAGAGCGTGGGCAGGGCTGGGGCGGGGCCTCTGTAGGCGGAGGTGATAGGCGCAGGGCTTTAGCTGGGCTGGAGAGCATGGGCGGAGCTCCGATTGAGGCGGGGTTGGGGCGTGGCTCCAGCAGGGAGAGGCGCTGGGGGTGTGGCCTAGACTGACTCCGCCTCCACCCTGTGCCGAATGTCACTCAGAGATCTGCACCCCTCCAACTCCAAGGACTCTAAGGTTTAGGGTGCTGTTTGTATCCTCGTCGCCCCGTCCACCAGACTTCACCCTGGTACTGAGACTCCTTCAGCACCTCACAGTGTCTGGAACACAGTATGAGCTTGAGAGTATTTGCTGCTGCCAGCAGAAAACATGGCTTCAGCAGGGCGTGGTGGCACAGGCCTTTAAGGCCAGCACTGGGCAGGCAGAGGCTGGCGGTGAATTTTAGGCCCACCCCAGTCTACATAGAGAGAGCTTGTCTCAAAAAAACAAAACAGGACTGGAAAGTCGCCTCAGTTGTTAAGAGTATTTTTAGTCTTGCAGAGGACCAAGGTTCAATTCCCAGAACCACATGGCTGTTCTGAACTCTCTCTAACGCCAGCACCAGGGGTCTGATGCCCACCTCCGACCTCTGCAGGCACCAGGCACGCACTTATAGACACGCAAACAAAACACTCATACACATGAAATAATAAAATAAATCTTTATAAAATCTTAAAAGCCAGAAAACATCATGTTTTGGGGGCTGGTGAGACAGCTCAGTGAGGGCAGGCACTTGCCACCAAGCCTGAAGACCTGAGTTCAATCCCTACGGGATGGAAAGGGAAACAATTCCTGCAAATTGTCTTCTGACCTCCACATACAGGCTCTCTGGGGCATGTGTCTGCTGACACACACTCACATGATCATGAACAATAAATAAATGAATGTAAAAAATTAATAACAAGGCCTGGCGGTGGCGGTGGTGGTGGTGGTGGTGGTGGTGGTGGTGGTGCACGCCTTTAGTCCCAGCACTCAGGAGGCAGAGGCAGGCGGATCTTTGTGAGTTCAAGGCCAGCCTGGTCTACAGCGTGAGATCCAGGAAAGGCACAAAGCTACACAGAGAAGAAACCCTGTCTCGAAAAACCAAAAATAAATAAATAAATAAAATAAAAAATTAATAACAAGAAAAATCATAGCTTCAACCTAGAGACTCATGGTATTTATCAGAAATACAATGTGAGTCCCATATATGACATTAAATGTTCTAGGTCCAGAATCGAAATGTTTAAAAACAAGTGAGTTTCACTTTAATGATATTGCCTGACCTTTAATATAAAATTCCTAATGCTCCCCAAATGTGAACTCTTTAGGACACTGTCATGGATTTCTGGCCAGGAAAGCCTGTCAAATATTCCTAAATCCTAAAACTCCAAGCTGTGATGCAGTGCTCACCCCAAATTTCAGATTAGGGATCCTCGACCTGCATTTGATCTAATACTATGCATAGGTTAGAATTACAGCCAGTAATAAAAGTAAAAATTATTGAAATATATTTGTTAATGCCAGGTGTGGTGACACATGCCTTTAATCCCAGAACTCAAGGACAGCCAAGGCTATGTAGAGAGACCCTGTCTCAGAAAGAAAGAAAGAAAGAAAGAAAGAAAGAAAGAAAGAAAGAAAGAAAGAAAGAAAGACAGGAAGGAAGGAAGGAAGGAAGGAAGGAAGGAAGGAAGGAAGGAAGGAAGGAAGGAAAGGAAGGAAGGAAGGGAAGGAAGGAAGAAAAGGAAGGAAAAAAAGGAAGGAAGGAAAGGAAGGAAGGAAAGAGAGAGAGAGAAAGAAAGAAAGAAAGAAAGAAAGAAAGAAAGAAAGAAAGAAAGAAAGAAAGAAAGAAAGGAGAGAAGATGTTTGCTGAGTTGCATGGCCTGTCCCTGGGGCCCAGGGCTGAAGAGGGCCCCAGCATTTGTCTCTTATGCCTCCCCCAAAAGTGACTGATTGATCTCTCTCTCTTCTCATGCTCTCCACATGCCCTTCCTCTCTTCTCACTTTCCTTTCCCCCAGGCATCTTCAAAATTGAGGACTCTGCCCAGGTGGCCCGGCTGTGGGGTGTGCGCAAGAACCGGCCGGCCATGAACTATGATAAACTAAGTCGCTCCATCCGCCAGTATTACAAGAAGGGGATTATTCGCAAACCTGACATCTCTCAGCGCCTTGTCTACCAGTTTGTACATCCTGTCTGAGAGCCACAGAGGCCAGAGGCCTACAGCCTGCCCCAGACAGCCACTCTCTGCTGCCCTGGGCTCTGCCCAGTATGAATCCAGGGGCTGCTGGCATTCCAGAAGCCAAGGTCATGGAGAGACAGACTGATCTGGGATACACATGAGCTCTCTGGGTCCCTCTTCAGGTCATACTGCTCAAGTACACAGGCCCCTGGAGGGTCAAGGGAGCTAGGATTGCTCACAAATGGGGAATTCCCCCACCCAGGCTTGGACTGTGAGATTCCTGGAGGAACCACCCACGGCAAGCAGGGACTGGACCAAGACAACTCACAGGACGGTGGTGTCACCGCTTTCTGTTTCTGCCACCACCCTGTACCATAACTGGCCTGGTGCTAAGAGATGTCTGCACCTTGCTGGGGAGCCAGGGGTGCCCTAGGAATGGATAATAAAGATACAAGACAACTGACAGGTCCCCAGTGTCTGGCTGTGGATGGCACAGCCAAGAGGCCAGCAGTGGTTAAAGGTGACTGAGGTCATGGGTGTTCAGGGTGTTGATCACAAGGAAAGCTTGCCCAGGGAGGTGTCATGGAGCTGAGCCTAAGAGAAAAACGGTAGCTGTTTGGTAGAAGTCATGGGAGAGGCAGAGAGTTCTCCAGGCCGAAGTAGCTAGTCTAGCCAGCCACTGCATCCTCCTCAACCTGGCAGGGCTGAAGTGGGAGTGGGCCAGGCTGGAGAGCATCTGTACACAGGCCCAAAGTAAGGAAGGCAGCCTCTGCACCTGCTCTGTTGAAGGGCAGGACTTGCCGCCAGGTGTGCCCAGGTGTGCCAGGGGTCTGGCTCTCCCGAAAGAGGCCCAGAGCTATTATATTTGCTTGGCTGCCCTAGAGAGCTGAGTCACATGGTGGACAATGGGAGACAGTGGGCGATTCAGTCTGTTTAGGGGGCGGCAGCTTTGTAAGGATGCTGGGGTTTCAGTCTCTGTCCCCCAAAGAGTTCCCAAGATCCATCCGTGGAGTTGTGTCCCTTACCTGGGCACGAGAGCCACCTGAGTGTGGGGAGCTGGGCATGCATCTGCTCATTCTCCTGAGCAACTCAGCGTATCACACGTCCCTGGTTTATTTGCCCAAATCAAGCATCCTGCGGCCCTGCCATGCACTGGCCATGTCCACTCCTCCTTGTCATTGATTTTCTCAACAAAACCATGAAGTCAGGGTCACTTCTCTGTTCTGCACATGGCCAATCAGAGGTCCAGGATGATCAAGCAATCAGCTCACAGTCACGCAGCTGTAGATGCCAGGCCCAGGAGTTGAGCTCATACCGTCCCTCCAGGGACAGGAGTCTCCCTGCCTTTCCTTCCTAAACAAGTTGGTACCTCAGCTCCACAGCCCTTAGCTTCTGAGGCCAGTCTTCTAGGAGAGGTCAGGGAGCCAGCACCACCCGGAGCACCGAGGGGTTTTTGGTTTTTGTCTTTTGAGACAGGGCTTCTCTTTGTAACCACCCTGGCTGTCCTGGAACTCACTCTGTAACCAGACTGGCCTCAAACTCAGAGATCCACCTGCCTCTGCCTCCTGAGTGCTGGGATTAAAGGTGTACACCAACTCACCAGGTTGGACCACCAAGGGTTAAAGGCATCTTGTACCCTGCCTTCTGCCCCCAGCAATTTTATTGTCTCCTGAAGAATGTTTACCCCTGACAGAGAGCAAACAGCGCCTTGGCATCTGTCAGTCGGGATTGGACTTGACAGGAGGTGTGTGTGTGTGTGTGTGTGTGTGTGTGTGTGAGAGAGAGAGAGAGAGAGAGAGAGATCTAGGCAGGCCTCTGCCTTGCTAGGCCCCAGCTGTCTCCCATCCCCAGGAAAGAGGCAGACTGGGACCCCAGCCAGAGGCAGGCTCAGTGCTCTGTTAAACTGGTTTTGTCTCCAGCCAGCCCATCCTGCCCCTCAGGAGTCCCTGAAGTCACACTGGATGTCCCAGCTGTGCCTGGGCCAGGCTCAAAGCTTAGGCAGGCCTGGGGGTTTCTCAAATGGGCTGGGGTATTGGGGAGCTGTAGGGCTGGGGGTTTCTCAAATGGGCAGAGGTATTGGGGAGCAGGAACAGCTCCACCTAAGGGAGGTATGGGAGATCAGGGGGGCAGCTTCCATCAAGGAACATGCAGGCAGCTGCATGCCCCCAGTGACACCTCGTGAGCTGGCAGCAAACCACGGATTCTCTTCCCTCTGTTGGTGCGTCCCTACTAGAACCTCACCTGGGCAAGACGTATCCTATCCCCCTTTTAGAAGCCTCATTTCAAGGCTCCCCCAAACAAACTGTAACAGCCTGTGTGACTAAGCGGCCACCACTTTGACTCTAAGATTCCTGGGTTGGGCATGGAGGCCTGAGCCTGTAATGCTAGCATTTGGGAACAGGAGGCAAGAGTTCAAGGTCACCTTCAAGGTCACCCTCAGCTTTACAGCCAGTTAGAGGCCAGCTACATGAGACTGTTTTTTATTATTTTATCTTAGATTTACTGATGTATACGGGTGTTTTGCCTGCACGTATGTCTGTACACCACATTCATGCAGTGCCTTCGGAGGTCAGAAGAGGGTGTCGGATACCCTGGACTGGAATTACAGAAGGTTGTGAGCTGCCATGTGGGTGCTGGGGATTGAATCTGGATCCTCTGCTAGAGCAGCCAGTGCTCTTAAATGCTGAGCAAACTCCTCAGCCCTAGTGAGACTCTAGTTTCAGCAAAGGAAAGAAAAGAAAGGAATGAATAAAGGGGAGGGGTGTGGAGGAAGGGAAGAAGAGAAGGAGGGAGAAGGGAAAAGGGGGAGGGGAAGAAAGGCAGGCTGGTGAGATGGCTCAGCCTGTAAAGGGTCCTGCCAGGAAACCCGAGGTTGTCCACTACCCTCCACAGGAAGCACATGCGCCCTCAAGCATGCTCTTGGTTGCTGGGTCTCTGGAACATTCACACACATTCAATAAAAATGTAAACAAACTGTTTAAAGGAATGGAGGAGGAGAATGAAAGGAATAAGCAAGAAGAGTCCTGTCGGGGAAGGGCAGAGCTTCAGCGACGGATGGATTTAGGAGATCAAGGCAGATGATGGTCATGCCAGCCTCACCGCCTCTCACCGTGTGCACCCTGGGAGGGGGGTTGCTGTGTGCACCCAGGGGTGGGGGTGATGTGTGCACCCTGGGAGGGGGGTTGCTGTGTGCACCCAGGGGTGGGGGAGTGC
>CABHPH010128480.1:0-24140 GCA_902168325.1 Peromyscus nudipes
GGGAGGCAGAGGCAGGCGGATCTCTGTGAGTTCGAGGCCAGCCTGGTCAACAGAACAAGTTCCAGGACAGGCTCCAAAGTTACACAGAGAAACCCTGTCTCAAAAAATAAGAAATAATAATAATAGTACCAAACCCCAGGATGAGGACCAACAATCTGTGTTTTAGCAGGTGATTCAAATGTGCTTTCAAGTTTGAGAATGATTACTACACATTGTACTTGTAATTCCATCTCCAGAACCCCATTTGATCTGATGGTTTCAAAATCATTTCAATATTAAGATGTTCATTTCAACATACCTTTGCTGTCTGTAGTAGTTATCTATTGGTGTATAAAAATGCCAGCTCGAGGGCTAGGTAGCTGGTCCAAAGGAAATGAAGAGGGCTCGCTGTGAAAGTGTGAGGACCTGAGTTCCAATATCAACATCTCCTTAAAACGTCAAGCACAAGAGTAACTGCCTGTAACCCCAGCAATGGAGAGACAGAGTTTGTGGCCGGCCAGCTGTGCTGAATTCCAGGTTCGGTAAGAGACCTTCTCTCAAAAACCGAGGTAGCAAACAATTGAGGAAAACACCCAGTGTCAACCTCTGACCTACACTACACACACACACACACACACACACACACACACACACACACACACACGGCCCAAACCTTGTGATTTAAAATCATGTATTATTTTCTTCCACTTTCTGTGGATTTGTGCATGGTTTGGCTAAGTCCTCCACTATGCGGTCTCCAGAGGCTACAGCCACCGTTCAGAAAAGGCAGGGGTTACATCTGAAATGCAGCCGAGAAGACGGCTTTTACGCTCACAGTCAGTGGCTGCGCCCGTTCTTTGCCAGCTGCCAGCCAGAGGCCACCCTCAGCTCCTTGCCATGAGGCTTGCCAACAGTGCCACTTGCTTCTTCAAAACCAGCACAGGACACTTCCCTAACACAACTGGTGTTATGCCAGGCATAGCGGGGCACATCTGTCATCCCAGCACTCAGGAGACCGAGGCAGGAGGATCATGAGTTTAAAGCTAACCTGGGGTCCATAGTGACAGTTTGTTTAAAAGAGAGAGAGAGAGAGAAAGAGAGGAAGAGGAAGAAGAGGGGGAGGAGGAAGTGAAGGATGGGATGGAAATGAAGTAAGGCAAGGGACGGGAAAAGACAAGACTGGTCTTATGTTGTGACATCTGCCTGTAATCCCAGCACTACCGAAGCAGAAGCTGGAGGGTCGCTTGTTTGAGGGCATTCCGGGCGACACAGGGGGATGCTATCCTGTGAACAAACAAACAAAAATCCGGTATAATAATCTCGTGTGACGTAATCACGTACATCTCATCTGCCCTGCAGGTGGTGGTGACAAGCTGGCCACGCAAGTGGAAGAATTCACCAAGACACCAAAAGGCAAAAACGGGGACTTCATTAGATACACTGCAGACGGCAGAATGAAACTGCGCAGGGACATCCTAAGGACATCTGATTTTAGAGGCCAGAGAGGTCCATGGAACACCAGGCAAGTGGTGTTTCAATGTCAGTGTCCTGGAACAATTGCACTTGGGGCTTATTGCAGTTAGCAGCAGCCTGGCCACCCGTCCTAACCTGGAGTCCACACTTAGCTCTTGGTAGAACAACAGTGTCAGATTTTTGACATTTGAATGATGGTCTTATCTTCAGTAGCTTAAGTTGAGTAGGAATGATGTACGGGCCCTTACCTATTACTGTTGATCTGCCAGAAGTAGAATAGTGATGTCTCAAGGTCTGGGACAGGCAAGACAGGCCTCTATCTTTCTTGTATAACTATTTGAAGCCAACTTTGTTGAATTCTAAAGAAACAAACCTGATAAAGCTGCTGAAAGGGCCGGGCGTTGGTGGCGCACGCCTTTAATCCCAGCACTCGGGAGGCAGAGGCAGGCGGATCTCTGTGAGTTCGAGGCCAGCCTGGGCTACCAAGTGAGCTCCAGGAAAGGCACAAAGCTACACAGAGAAACCCTGTCTCGAAAAAACCAAAAAAAAAAAAAAAAAAAAAAAAAGCTGCTGAAAGGCAGGAACCAAAAGCGTAGAGCAAACATACAAAATGTTGCTAGAGGGATAAGATAGGCCGGTCATGGTTATTCCCATTTTAGCCATGTTGGTAAACTGCCAGAGAGAGGCAGTGACAAAAGCAGGCCTGCTGTGAAGAAGTTGTACCCACAAGGAGAGAGAGCAGGAAGGCATGAGCCTACCATGCCATGGAAGGAGAGACTGTGTGTGTGTGTGTCTGTGTGTGTGTCCGTCCGCCTGTCTGTCTGTCTGTGTTTAAAATCCCTGTGAGGCAGAAGTAAGATAGAAGATAGGCTTAGAGGGGTTGGGGATTTAGTTCAGTGGTAGAGGCCCTGGGTTCAATCTTCAGCTCTGAAAAAAAAGAAAGATAGGCTCAGATATCTCCAATTAGTGTGTGCCCATTGTCCAGTGATGTTCCCGTCGTCCTCTGGGGTCTGAGACTCACCGGGTGGAGTCAAGGATCTGTCAGGAAGCCTGGGGCTGTACAGGCCTGCATGCCTAGCCTGGGATGAATGACAAGCCCTGGTAGGATAGAGGTTTTCTCCATCAGTAATAAAGGAGACAGTAAACAGAGAACTGGATTTCTATTTACTCAGGTCCAGATAATTAGTTATGGCAGAAGAATAGAATATCTTTAAATGATTTTTATGGGAGCTGAGATTTGACTGTGAAGTGTCTCCCATAAGCTGGGTGTGGTGGCACGGGCTTTTAATCCCAGCACTCAGGAGACAGAGACTCACAACAGTCTGTAACCTCAGTTACAGGGATCTGTAACTCCTTACAGGGGGTCTGATTCCATCTTCTGGCCTCCAAGGGCACTGCATGCACATGGTGAACATACATACATGTAGGGAAACACTCATACACATATAATTAAAGATAAATGTGTAAAGTTTTTTTTGTTTTTATTCATGTGTAGGTGTGTGTCCCCATGTGGGTATGTACCTGTGAACTCAGACAGGCATCGGGTCCCCTGGATCTAGGGTTACAGTTGTGAGCCACTTAACGTAGGGTATCAGGCACTGAACTCGGGTCCTCTGCAAGAGCAGCAAGTGCTTTTAACCACTGAACTGCCTCTCCAGCCCCTGGAATTCTGTTGTTAATAATACCAATTATTTTATTCTGTGATCACGTGTTCCTTCTGTAAATGACCAAAACATAATCATTTTCCTTTAACTGTTAAGGTTAGTCAAGACTCCTCAAGGTTACTCCTAGGGATGTAGGAGGAACTCAGGCTCCTTAATTTTCTCTACAAGTTGTGCCATATGCTGGGATGGGTCAGTCTTGCTGAAGATGTGACTTTCCATCAAGGCACAGGGGGCATTTCCCTCTAATGACCCGCCTCTTTGTGAGGGTGTGCACTAGTTGGAGTCCCACCCCCAGAGTCTCCATGGCTCTCTAAGCAAAAGGGCAGGGGACTTACTGGAGTTGCAAGGCCCTGTTTCAGAAGATTCATCATGCCAGGGGCCTGGCTGACTTTGGAGGTCAAAGGCCAAAATCTTGACTGTTTTTGACTTAGACCTCCAAGCTTTGATTGTCCAATACCCTTGAAACTGCAACAGAGGCACTCTGAGAGGCTGGATCACCTGGACCACCTGTTTTCATTGGTGTCTGCTCCCCTTGTTTTGAAAACACACAAACTTTTAAAGGTAACATACGTATCTGCATTAACACAAATATGGAATGTGTGGTGTGCACAAGTCAGTTAAAGATGACTTTTTTGTTTTGTGTTTAAGCAGGGTAAAAGGCACCTGTCAACTTTATAAGTCTGTTTGGACTGTATTACCAAACTGTAATATAAATCTCTATCCATGTCATATGAAAGAATGGCATGTAATAGTAAGTCATGAGGACTCTGTAGCCAACAAGATTTATCATGTCTCATCTCGTCTCCAGGCTGTTCCCAGACAGAGGGATCAGTTTACATGCCATCTGTCCTGTAGTCTTTCTTGACTTCCTCCCCCAAATCTGTAGCCAAGATACTCAAGTGGTCTCCAATGGTCAAATTTGATCTCTATTAACCTGGAAGGAATCCACAGCCTTTCATTTTCTGTGGAAACAAAAGCATAACCTCTTCCCCAATGTAATACATTTCCCGACTTCCATTTTAAAGTGAAGGCATTCCTTGAGTATGTAGGCTGGTTTAATTCAAGAGTCCCTTCCACAATCCAGTGTCCTTCAGCAGCTGTTGTCTGTTCATTGGCATTCAAAAAATTCAAAATTAACAAAGCACCATATAAGGTCCAAACCCCCTGTGTTATAATATTTCCCACCCTTATATGGCTTGTTTTTTTTTAATTACTTCTCTCTTTAAAGACTTTATTATTTTTAAACTATTTTTTATGACTGTCTATATCCTTTTTCTGTTTTTTTTTTCTTAAGCCTTCACACATTGTTAACCACACTGTAACCTGTTTAGAGATTTTTTTTTTTCTGTCTGACCTTGCTTTACTGCATATCTGTAATTTTTTCTGTCTGCATGAGCAAAACCTTAAACCGCCATGCAGCTCAGCTCATGGCATACTGGCGGCTCAAGCCTGCAGGCAATAGCCAGGAGATATGTTTGTGTACTGCAGACCAAATGAGAGTCTGCAGGATGCCATGTTTGGCTCCATTTTTGTGTGTTTGGAATTCTTTTTTAAGCTTTCTCAGGTGGAAATATCTGGCCCCACATTGTACGCCATTTGTAGCAAGTCTTTCTCTGTCTCACCAGCTAGCTCCCAAATCACGACATGGAGACTTATTATGAAAGCTTGTTCGATAGCTTAGACTTGTTTTTAATTAGCTCTTATAACTTAAATTAACCCATATCTTTTAATCTACCTTCTTTTACACAGCTTGGTTACTTCTACTCTGTAATGCCCATGCTGTTTGATTTCCATATGGCTGGTGATTCCGCTTTTCTTCTTCCCAGTGCCCTCTGTGCCTGGAAATCCTGCCTAGCTATTAGCCATTTAGCTTTTTATTAACATCTTCATAGTGTACAAAAAGATTATTCCACAACATTTCCCCCTTTTTTGTCTAAATAGAAAGGAAAGGTTTTAACTCTAACACAGTAAAACTACATACAATAAGAGCAATTATCAGTTAAGACTTACATTCACAATGTCCAGTTTATTCAAGAGTCCCAGTGTTAAATTTCCACAAGTGTTTCTGGTGAGAAATGGCCTTGGACAGTGCATTGTTTTGGTTTAAGCAAAAAGAGAGGAAATGCCTAGAGATGGAATAATATGTTAACCCTGGGATTGCTGTTAGACAGCAAATGGCTGCTTTTCCTGAGATTCAAAGGAAGAGTGTCCAGTGGTATAGGCTGGACAGGAGACTGGGTGTTGGGTCTACTGGTGGCAGGCTGGGCCCACAACAGTTACACTTTAGAGTAGGTCAGACATGGTGAAGAGGATTGCTTTCCCAGATGGTGTGCAGGGCCCCACTGGTCACCTCACGAACTGGAAGAATGTTTTCTGAAGGACAGAAGGTAACTTCTCCCTACTTTCCTGAACTCCTGAAGTTCCTGAAAAAGTGTGTGAGAAAGGGAGTGTTCCCAGGTTAGCAGGAAGAGTGATTAGAGAGAGCCGCACAGGCCGAAGAAAGAACAGGAGGGGGAGAAGCCAAAAGAGAGGAAGTCAGGGTAGAGTTGTCAGGTGGAATGGTGTACTTTGTAGCACCTGTCATATGAAATATTATGAAAGTGTAGAGCACCATTGTGCACCCATGGAACACCAGTATTCAGGAGGCTGAGGAGGCGGGAGGATCATGAATGAGTTCAGAGAAGAATACATAGTGAGGCCTTATAAATAAGTAAGATCACTAAAGCAGCTAAACCTGATGCAGATGGAATAATCTATCAAGTTACCAACACAAGATGACAATGGGGGCCTCAATAGAGTTATCCAAACTATAAAATTGACTCAAGCTGTAGATTATTATTAGTAGTATTGATTTTTAATTTATTTTATGTGTATGGGTGTTTTGCTTTGCCTGCAGTGGTCATAAAAAAATGTTAGATCCTGTGGAACTGGAGTTACACTCAGCTGTGAGCCCTATGTGAGTACTAGGAATCGAACTCTAGTCTTCTGGAAGAACAGCCAGAGCACTTAACTACCAAGCCATTTCTCCAGTACTTTGGGCTGTGGGTTATTATTAATGTGATGGGTGATGCCAAAAAGAAGGTACCTCTTTGACAAATGGATGTTCCCATGGGTTGTGAATTCTGGTGGTGAGCTTTTAGGAATAATGCAATTAAGTTATTCATTTAAAAAGCCAAAATAGCCTCTTTAATTTCATCAGACGTCGTGATTAAATTTCCCATGTATTTAATGAAAAAGAAAGGTATATACTTGCTGAAAGTAACTAGCCAAGCAGCTAGCACATAATCTTATTTTTTGTTAATAGAAGGTGCAGAATCTTATTATCTATCATCTGAAATGAGTACCAACTATAATTATAACAAACATTTCCTAATACGGGCTGATAGAAAGGGCTGAACGATGCACAGTCTAGATGCGCTCATTTGAGATGTCCCTATAGCATGTACTCATTTCGTTAGCTCAGCCTGGTAACAACTTCAAACCCATGAAAAGCAGGGGGAGAAAAATGGCATCATGAGCACTAATCAGCACTTGGCTTTAATTCTCGCAAGCTCCTCTCTGCTCACCTTGTTAATGAACTTCAGCTCCTAGATGCAAGGATGTTCCCCAGGCTTATGGTTGAGTAGACTGTCTTGTAAGCTGGGCTTGTCTGCCACTCTCTCATGCTGGGATACTGACTCGGTGTGTTTGGCAGGAATGGTCCCGAAGAGCTGCCGTGCGCGTCCCTATCATCACACCCCTCTGACAGCCACAGACGGCGTCACTAGCAGGAATGCTGCCTTTGATGACTTGGCTTTTGGTTCTATGAGCAGCTGTTCCGAGGTGTCCAGCAACAGGTTAAAAAAAAAAAAGCAAAAAAAACCCGTGGCGCAGATGCACAATGGAGTACTATCTAGCCAAGTTTTCAAGTATTTTGTTTATTCCTTGTGTGTGTGTTTGTCCTTGTGTATGTGGGGGCCATATGTGTGTGGAGGTCAGAGTGCAACTTGTGGGAGTTGGTTATCTCCATCATGGGGGTCCTGGGCATCAAACTTGGTAGCAATCATCTTTGCCCTCTGGGTCATCTTACCAGCTCCAGCCATTAAAAAAAAAAAATAAAAATTTAAGTTCTGTCTTATTTTTTTTTCCAACACAATGGACCTGGAGATGACAATGTTACCTGAAATAACCCAAGACAGAACATCAAATGTTGCATGATTTTTCACTAATATGTGGACTCTGGAGAAGCTGAGCTCATAGGTACAGTGTGGGATAGTAACTACCAGAGGCCAGTGAGGAGAGGTGAGTGTTAAATCATAGCCAGATAAGGGGAACGCTCTGGTGTTCTACCCCACAGAGAAGCAACTCTAGTCATAAGCAATATAGCTACTTAAAATAGCTAGAAGGGGGTTTTGAGCATTCACATCACAAAGACAGTTAAATGTTTGAGATGATGGACAGCCTCAGCACCCTGAGTCATACACAGGATATTAATGTGCTGAAACAGCACACTGTACCCATGCAGATGAACAGTTTTTCTGGCCAGTTCTAAAAATAGCGAAAGAAATAAATGAAATAACTTTTCTCCTATTGCTTAATACTAACACATTCACCAACTAAATATTACCTGATTTTTTGTTTGTTTGTTTGTTTGTTTGTTTGTTTGTTTGTTTTTGGTGGGGGGTGTTGGGACAGGGTTTCTCTGTGTAGCCTTGGCTGTCCTGGAACTCACTTTTTTTGTTTGTTTGTTTGTTTGTTTGTTTTTGTTTTTCGAGACAGGGTTTCTCTGTGTAGCTTTGGAGCCTGTCCTGGATATCGCTCTGTAGACCAAGCTGGCCTCAAACTCACAAAGATCTACCTGGCTCTGCCTCCCGAGTGCTGGGATTAAAGGCATGTGCCACCACCTCCCAGTTCACCTACAGATTTTTAACAGACTCTCCACCTCCAGCTCACCTAAAGGTTTTTAACCAGCTCTGATATATCCTGCCTGAATAAGGTTTCACCATCATCACACCACTGGGCTGTTGTGTTGACAGCTGGCACTCCAGGGACAAACTCACATTGGAATGTTACCTACAACGAAAGCATTATTTCAGATAATTGGCTTGGGGCTTGTGGGGGCATGGTTTTGTTTTTCAGAATCTTCTGGGATGATTGACCAGTCTCAGCACCAGAGGCTCAGGCAACTACGAGCACTTTGTGTCTCTACCATGGAAGTCTCTGCTTTTCACTCTGCTACTTTCTGCCTGAGCTGTCCATAGCAAAGAGTCCAGAAAGCCTGGGCTCACACTTTCACAACTTCAAATCCCACAGAAAAAGACTACCTCTTCTGAAATATGACAACAGGGGTGTTAGAGCTCAGTCTCCTTGACTCTGATTGGCTTAACTTGACTTAGAGCCCACCCCTAAACCAATCATCATGGTTAGGGAAATTATGCCAGGGTTGATTTATATGCCTGATCCTGAAGTAGGATCGGTCCCAAACTCTACGGGCTGAGTAGTGGTCCCTACGGAAAAAGAAGAGGTTCTGTTAGTGAAAGAGACAAGCTGGGTATGGTGGTATACTGTTATGGAATATTAGTTTACGATGTGTTACATTTATTTATGCTGTGGAATATTTGTTTAATGATGCAAAGATGTGTTGCATTCTTTTATGTTGCATTTGTTTAACTCTGTGAAGCTGTGTTACTTTTCCTGTCTAAAACACCTGTTTGGTCTAATAAAGCTGAACGGCCAATAGCAAGCAGGAGAAAGGATAGGCAGGGTGATGGGCAGAGAATAAATAGGAGGAGAAACCTAGGGAAAAGAAAAGGAGGAAAGGAGAATGCCAGGGGCCAGCCACCCAGCCACCCAGCCACACACCCACACAGTCACCCAGCCACCCAGCCACCCAGTCACACACCCACACAGCCAGCCACAGAGTAAGTAGGAAAGAAAGACATATAGAATAAAGAAAGGTAAAAAGTCCAGTGGCAAAACATAGTTAAAGAGAAATGGGATAATTTAAGTTAGAAAAGCTGGCTAGAAACAAACCAAGCTAAGGCTGGGCATTCATAAGTAAGAATAAGTCGCTGTGTATTTATTTGGGAGCTGGGTGGCGGGCCCCCAAAGAGTAAAAAAAAATAAAAAATAAAACCCAACTACAGTAAACACCTATAATCCCAGCATTTAGGAGGCCGATGCTGGAGGATCCATGTAAGGACAGCTTGAGCAAACAGGGAGAGTGGAAAGGGTCGTGGCAGGAGGCAAAGCCAACAGCTGTCCACTACAATGGATCAGTTCATTAAGATGCTTAAACATCGCTTAAGCCATTTAAAAGACTAAGACTGTAGGATAGAAAATGAAGCCAGACATCCACACAGTCTTTACCTCAAATTCATTCCATATCCTAATTTATATATTGATAATAAAGAAAGAAGAAAAGCAGGTTATGTAGCCCTAAAGAAAAATGAAATCATGACATTTGCAGAAAAAAATGGAGAGAGCTCAAAATCATTATGTTCGGTGAAATAATCCAGTCTCAGAAAGGCAAACATTTTTTTCTCATATGGAATATCTAAATTTCATATGTGTACATAGGTGTTTGAAGGTCACAAGACTAGAAAGGCAATCATGAAGAAAGGAAGAGATCTCAAGAGGGGTGGGAAATAGGGCAATGGAATTGTTACATAGGAAACAAAAGAGATCAACGGAATCGGGAGAGAACGGGTGTCGGAGAGCAAGTGAGAATGAAGAATTACCACCCGTGTGTATGAGATGCCAAGACTGAACCTGTGTCTTTGTATGCCAACCTAAAGTGAATAAATAAATCAGTGGGAACACAATATCATCGTTTTTATAGATGCTAAAAAAATTTAATAAAATTTCGAGAATAAACATTTAAGTCACTAATGCTCAGCAGTTAAGAGCACTGGCTGCCCTTCCTGAAGACCCAGGTTCTATTCCCAGCACCTTCGTGGTGACTTGCAACTGTCTGTAACTCCAGTTCCAGGGGACAGACATCTTCTTCTGACCTCAACAGGCAATAGGCGCGCATGTGGTGCACATATATACACACAGGCAAGACATTCATACCAATAAAATAAATATTTTAAAGTATTTGTAAATAAATCACTAATAAGCCAGGCAGTGGTGGCACACACCTTTAATACCAGCACTCAGGAGGCAGAGGCAGGTGGATCTCCAAGTTCGAGGCCAGCCTGGTCTACAGAGTGAATTCCAGGACAGCCAGTGCTACAGAGAAACCCTGTCTTGAAAAAACCTAATAAATAAGTAAATCACTAATAAACATGGGATGGATGAGGATTTAAAGTGTCTATTGTAATAGAATTAACCCTAGCTAAGAATCATCAATAGACACTGAGTGAAAAGTTTGAGGGCTGACTAGATGTTTTTAAAGTCTCAGAATAACTCTCCAAACATAATCATCAATTATGAAGGACACAGAGGTGTCTTAACAGTACCAGCCAGCCATAAGTACTCAACATAAGATCACTGGTTGCTTTAGCTCAGGCTGCTACAACAACACGCTACAGCCCGGGTAGCTGATTGATGGAGAGCAGAAGTGTATTTAATTCTAGAATTTGAAAGCATGGGATCAGGGTAGAGCATGGTGGGGTTCTGCAGGCTTCTTCCTGTGCTGTCCTGAAGCAGATAAAGGGTGGAAAGAACTTTAACCTCTGAAGTCTCCTATACGAGGACATGAGTCCGAAGGGCTCCATCCCCGTGACCTAATCATTGCTCATAACCCCACCTTCTAACACCACACAAGGTGTCTTAGCTAAGGTGTCTGCTGTGAGGAGACACCATGAACACAGCAACTCTTATAAGGAAAACATTTAACTGGGGCTGAAAGTTCCGAGGTTCAGTCCATTGTCATCATGGAAGGAAACATGGCGGTGTGCAGACAGACATGGTGCTGGAGAGTAGCTGAGAGTTCCACATCTGGATGAGCAGGCAGCAGGAAGAGAGAGAGACACTGGGCCTGGCTTGAGCATTTGAAACTTCAAAGCCTATCCCCAGTGACACACTTCCTCCAACAAGGCTACACCTACTCCAAGGAGGCCACACCCGCTAATAGTGCCATGCCCTATGAGCTAATGAGGCCATTTTCATTCAAACCACCACAGATGGTTAGGATGCCTATATGAATGTGGGGGAGGGGAGCATTCAATCCATAACCTAACAGTAAATAGAACAAATGAACGGCTTGTGCTGACTGACACAGAGCGCTGAGGGAAACAGTGTAGTTCCCTGACTCTCCTGAAAAGAAGCTGAATTATATTCCAGTCATGAGGAAGCATCAGGCATGTTCAAATTGAGGGAAGGATGAAGGAAGGGAGAGAGGGAGGAAAAAAGAAAAGAAAAACAAATGCTAGCCTCACAGAAGCTGAAGCAGGAAGCCCCGAGTTCAAAGCCAACTTGGCCTCTATTCCTTAACAAAGTCAATGCTAAGAAATACAAAGTAGCCGGGCGGTGGTGGCGCACGCCTTTAATCCCAGCACTCGGGAGGCAGAGACAGGCGGATCTCTGTGAGTTCGAGGCCAGCCTGGGCTACCAAGTGAGTTCCAGGAAAGGCGCAAAGCTACACAGAGAAACCCTGTCTCGAAAAACCAAAAAAAAAAAAAATACAAAGTAAAGCTAGGGATTGCTTTTCATTTTCAGATGAAAAGCCAAACCGTGACAACCAAACACAAACATGATCCAGAATGTTCCTTTGTAAAGGATGTGATTAGGGAAATGTATAAACCATTAACAGCCTTCTATGTGCAGATAATATTATATTGACATGGACTTCCTGACTCTGATTGTGGGGGTGGGGCTGAAGAGATGACTCAGCGGTTTGCTCTTGCAGAGGATCCCAGCTCTGTTCCTGGCCTCACAAAAAGGCATCAGCTTAAGACCATCTGTAGCCCTGCCTCCATAGGGTCTGACACCTTCTCTGAGCTCATGTTGTGCACATACTCACACACAAACACATATATAGGTAATTTTTAAAATCTGAAAGAAATACCCTGAAGTATTTAAGGGTAAAGAAGAATCCTGTGGATAATAGCTCAGGAATACACACACACACACACACACACACACACACACACACACACACACAACACAACACACACACACACAACACACACACACGTTTTCTATTTAGAAAGGGGGGGCAATTTGTAGTAAAATGTAATATTTGTAAGTCTGGGTTAAAAATAGTCGGGAACTCTACTGTCCTTGCAAATGTCTGTAAGTATAAAATTAAGAAAGTTAAAGTTACAAAGAAATTGGTATAAAAATTTTAAATCGTTTTTAATGTAATAAAGAAGAGAGGAATAAATTGGTCAAAGGATTTTGGTTTGAGCAAAACAAGAGAGGGTAATGGAATATATGTGTCATGAAAGCAGATGGCGGGTGGGGGGGGGAGTTATGTCGGGGGAGGGGGAGGGGGAGCTATGTGAAGAAACCATGATGACAGAATCAGAAGAAAGCATCACAATATCACAATGAAACCCAGTGCCAACCAAAAATAACTAAGAAAAAGGCTTTGATCGGGTTTTAGTTTAGAAACATCAGCCTGCATAAATACACGTGGAGAACAGGCTGAGGAGCGCACTTCGGTCAGGAGACTAAGGCTGACAGAATAGAGAAAGGAGGCCAGCAGGCCAGGGATGCAGCACCCTTGGTAGAACGTGTCATTAGCATGTTCAAGACTCTGGGTTCAGTCTATAGCAGCAAATAAACTTGGTGTGGTGGCAGATGCCTGTAACCCCTGAGTTCAAGGTCATCCTTGTCTGTCCAGGGAGTTCTGGGTTCCTTTGGTTTTTTTTGTTTGTTGTTTTTTTCGTTGTTGTTGTTGTTGTTTTAAGATCCTGTCTCAATAAATAAATAAGCAAAAGAGAAAAAAAGGGAAAGCTGTGATTATTGGGGGGAGATATGTTCAATGCAGGATATGTAGAACTACCTATAAAAGAATGCAAAGCACACAGCCAATCACCATAGGACAGGAGACTCCCTAAGGAGAGGCGTTGGGGATGGGCAGGCCCGAGAGGGTGGCTGGGACTGCACAGACAGGAAAGACACCTTCGGGATGGGCTTCTCACTTCATAAAAGGGGACACTGAAGCTCAGACACATGAACTTATTTTCTGTGTTCAAAGAAGCTAGTTAAAGAGAACCATTCTCTGACAGATCCAGGACCCTTTTCACTGGATAGGGTCTCTGCTGGCATTTCCAGTGGTTGCTCACGGGGAGGTGCTGGCCCAAAAAGCAACAGGAGATTTGGGAGTCTTTTTAGTAAGTTTAAGACAAGGGGGTGCTATTATTTCGGGAATGAGACCAAAGATGTTAAACTTGCCTGCTGGGATGCAGGTAGCCCTGCCCACAGAAGACGGCGTTGTACAAAACACAAACAGCGGTCCTGCAGAAAGAAGAGCTGTGATCCAAGTCCAGCCCACCCTTGCCGATGGGGTTGAGTGGCAGCCGAGCTCCAAAACCAGTGCTCTACACCAGACGACAACGTTTGGTCATCTCAGCGCTGTTGGCACCTCTGAGGTCAGCAGAGGTCACCAACACGTTGACACAGGCAGAGGGACTTCTAAGCTGGCCATTTTGTTGTTCCCCACGGCTGAGCAGCCTCATGGGTGTCCTAACCATGATCTATAACATCTTGAATAATAACTAGGTTCTTTGGGGGAAAACCTGGGTTACAAGCAGTTTTCACTTACACCATTTCATTCAGTCTCCGCCTTTGCCCCATGGAACAGTTACTCCAGCTTTACAGATGAGCTGTCCCAGACTTCCTGGTCAGTAAGTGATGTATAGAGCTATGCCAAATCTTTGTCTTCTGAAGCCAAACTCGAAGTTCTTAGACCATCTACTGCCCCTGGGGCACACGCCTGTCTTGGTCCTACTCTGTCTGTCTAGCCTCCTCTCTTCCTTGTCCTCCTTCCTCCTACAATTCATGTCCCTTAGATGAAAACTAACTAAAGAGTAAATAGTGGGGCCTCAAAGTGGCCCGCACAACAAAAACTTGAAAGGGTGTAGGCTTTTGGTTGGTGTTGCCGTAGCGCCCTCGCTACCACCACCCGATCACCATGTCCGAGCGAGGGGCTATGGATTAAAAAATAGAGACAGGAGACAGCGGTCATTCACCCCAGCAGAATGCCAAAGGCCATTTATTGAAGGAGGGAGGAGGCCTTAAACACAGGCTTACAGCACAATGGAGGAACCCCAGAGGGCAGAAGTTCGCTACCCATGTTCTACATTCTTGCATCTAAGCTGTTTACACCAAATGCAGGATACACAGATCTGGTCAAGGTCGGCAAGCAAGGCAACAGCTACCCAGATTGGGGGGCCAGGGCCCTACAGGTTGGGTGTTGCTGGTATTATAAAACCAAACTACCAAGCAACTTTGAAAACGTTAAAGTTGTTGTGTGTCCTGCAGTAATCAAAAATGTGCCAAGACTTATATTTTTGTATAATCAAGCACATTTGTTTTTGTTCTCATAGTATTCAAAATTGCTTTCCTCTTTAATGAATGGAAAACTTACATATGGGGGGGCGGTCTGGAGAAGCTGTGGGGTGATCGTGAGGCAAAGATGATTCCTGATTCAAAACTGAAAAGATCCCTACGGTCCTTTTCAGATGGGCGAGCAGAGAAGTCGGTGCCTAGGGAGACAGCGTGGTTGGAAGCGTCCAGGCTGAGTCAAATCAGGAGAGGAAAATAAAGGAAGGAGACTAGAAATTGGAATGTGCTTGTGAAGACGAAAGCAGATTCTTCCCTTCCAAGAAAGAGACTGGAGCCCCAGCAGGGCCCGGGAGACAAACCCAGCTTCTGCCTGGAGAGGAAGTTAGGCAAATGTCAGCGTTTCTCAAATAGCCTTGCCCAGAAAAATGTGTCAACAAACACCCAGCCAAACTTCACGAATACAACGCAAGGCAACTCGGCCGAGAAGCCAGGGATGCATCTCCCGAGGGAGACGCACTTGAATTGAGTTAAAAATACATTAAATTCACAGTCACTCAAGAGCTAAAGACCCAGAAAATACCTCTGGACTTCAGCTTTGAAATCCTTCGATTTCCTTTAAGGTAGGTGTCCTGGGTTGTTTTTCAAGCATTATCTGAGTTTGCCTGGGGCAGAGGAGGAATGACCCTGAGATGGGAAGCCTGATTTCACCTTTGAGTGGAGTGGTGTTCCCAGACTGTAATTCCAGAGGGAATTCTGGGAATGGAAACCAGGTCCAGAATGCATCTCTGCAGCCTGGCAGGCAGCAGCAGTTAACGGTTTCAGGTGAAAATCGAGCTTCTTTTTACAGGAGCCTACAAGATGCCATGGAATCCTTCAGAAATCTTAACTCCTGTCTCCAACCAAAGTAGAAAGACTAAAGTCTTTTTAAAATAAGTTTGAAAGTTGTTTGAAAATAACTCCTTCTCACACTTGTGAAACACTGAGATCCAGATGTGCCAAAAGGAAGGGAATAAGTATTCTTGATTCTCTACTACGAAAAATGAGCATTTTGTTGTATTTTTTGCATTTTAAAGTGTTTTAATTTTAGGGTTAAAACCAATCTTAGATATTTGTTTGTTTGAGACAGTTTTATTCTAGGGCCCCTGGCTCGCTTTAAACTGACAGTTCTCTGCCTCAGCCTCCCAGGCACTCAGATTACAGGGGTGCCTGGCTTAATTTTGTTTTTTTAAATGGTTCAAAATTAAAATGCTGTAAAAATAAAAAACAATTTTTGAGAAGTGAACATTTTTAGTTGTACCTTCCTAATATTCCCTTATACGACTGTAAGAACAGACACAATTTTTTTTCTTTAAAATTTTTTTTTAGCCAGGCTTGGTGGTAGATGCCTTTATTTCTAGCACTTGGAAGGCAGAGGTAGGCAGACCTCTATGAGTTCGAGCCTAGCCTGGTCTGCAGAGTGATTTCCAAGACAGCCAGGGCTACATAGTGAGGCCCTGTCTCAAATATTATAGTAATAGTAATAGTAATAATAATAATAATAATAATAATATTTACTTCTATTAATTTTGTTCGTTTGTTTGTTTTGAGACATGGTCTCATTGTATAGTCCTGGCTGTCCTGGAACTCACTATGTTGACAAGCCTGGTCTGGAACTCACAGATCCACCTGCCTCTGCCTCCTAAGTGCTGGGATTAAAGGCGTGTGCCACCACATCCAGATTTTATCAGTTTTAATTATATGTATGTTTATGTTCCTACGTACAGATGTGGACACGAGAGTAAGGTGCCATGAGAGGCTGTGGCGTCAGGTCTCCTGGAGCTCTAAGTTACACATGGTTGTGAGCCACCCAACATGAGCGCTGAGAACAGAGCTGGAGTTCTCTGAAAGAGCAGCAGGTTCCCTTCACCACTGAGCCATCTCCAGCCAAAAATGATTTTCTTTTAAAAAAAATTAATTGTGTGTGTGTGTGTGTGTGTGTGTGTGTGTGTGTGTGTGTATGTGCAAACATGCTCGTGCCACAGTGGTTAGGGACAGCTCTCAGAAGTCAATGCTATGCTTCTGCCTTGTTTTGAGGTCTTCTCGTTGTGCTCCACTTCGCTGTACACTCCAGACCTGCTGGCCCATGAGCTTCTAACAAACACAGATTCTTACTTCACACTTTATTGCAAAGAATGGCATTTGGCAATGCATCCTACTGCATTCATCTTTCAGGTGTTTATGCAGACAATGACTTTTTACTGACGTTAGACCAGACTTCTGTAACAAATGTTTTTTAACTTAAGGATTTGTGTGGACATTTATGCTATCATTTTCAAAGGCTATGATGACAGGAAAAAGCCCTGAAATATTACTATGGCTCTCTGCCTCCCTCAGGATAATCTCTGGGATAGGATAGAAAAATACTGCGGTCCTTGAAGTGCCAAGGCCTTGGATGACTTCAGGCTCAGCCAGGGACCAGCCATGTGAGCTTGGGTGCTGAGCCACAAATCCCAATACTTAGATGCTTCTCACTCACTCTTGTGTTCCGGGGCTGTCATGAGAATGAAATGAGATGATCAGGGAACAATCACTTGATGTGAGGCAGTAAAGTACTAGAATATCCATATAACTGTGTCATATGCTCGTGGCTGTACACACACACACACACACACACACACACACACACACACACACACACACGGGTGTGGGGGATGCTTGTGTTCTGAAAGGAAGCTCTATTTGTTTACTTGCTTTTTCAGTAAACATCTTTACACAAAATTTTTGTTTTCTAAAAACATTTCTATTGTTGTACATTTCAGATAGATGGAGGAATTAGGAAAAGTTAATAACCAAAAAGGATAAAGTTGAACTAATCCATAACTTATTTGCAAAAATCCCTCCAGATACTTCATAAGTACATATGTGTATATGTGCAATTTATGAATGGTTCCTATTTTACATAATTATTCTTGTAATTTCCTCATGTTATACACAATATAAGTAATATTTCTAAATTCATAACAATAATCTCTATCATTATTAATAATACATAGAATTCGGTTTTAGTAGTAAACATGCAATGCTTTTTCTAGGCATTCTACTCCTGTAGGATACTTAAGTTCTCTGAAGATTGTTTTGCTATCATATGCAATCTGATGAGGCCATTTCCATGTCCAAATATTCCTATAACTCAGAGCTTGAGAGATGGTTTAGTGGGTAAGAGCTCTTCTGAAGAACCTGAGTTCTTGTCCAGGTCCATGTCAGGTGGCTCGCAACTGCCTCTATTTCTAGCTCCAGGGTATCTGACACCCTCTTCTGGCATTCAACAGCACCTGCACACAGAGAGTGTGCACACAGATGGCTTACACACATAGAGACACACTCACAAACACATAAATAAAATTACATCTTTAAGAATTCCTGTAACTTAAAGAAATCAGTTTGGAATAGGGTATCTGCTTTCCTTCATTCTCTCAACAAATGCTCTTAAGCTCCTACTGAAGGGGCTCTGGCAGGCTTTGCGCTTCTCTTCCATTCCTTCTGCCTTGCTGAAAACCATTAGATCACATTCTGGCCATCAAGGTCTGTTCCCTTATTTGGCCACTTCCTCCTCCTGAGGCTGACTACCAAGGCCCAGCCATCAAGGTATTAAAGTCCAGCAATCAAAAGTCCCTTCTGATTCACCTAATTAACATGCCCAATCAAAATACACCACAGCATCCTAGCCCATTCTAACACAGACCTCCCCTTTTTCTCTTCTTAAAATTACACCTGCAAGGTCATTTGCTGCTGTTTTTCTGCCTGAGTCAGAAAGCAGTCACTTTAACTTTTTCTTCCCTACTTAACAAAGGATATCTCTGCAAAAACAGGCATTTGAATGTGGTTTGTGCCCAATCCAGGATCCAGGAGGTCTGTGTGGGGGTCTCCTTCACTTACCATTTGCTATGAACTGTACAGAGGTTAGAGCTGCAGACAGGAATCTGACACAGGAAGTATTAATCTAGGAAAAGACATTGAAATAAGCCTGGTTATGTTTTGAGCTCACTCACCTCCCTAGGATTTTGCATAAGCCTTCCTCAGGCAGCCCCACTCCACTCTAGCCCATAATGTTGCAGAATGTTTGTTTACACTGTAAAGATGTGTCTCTGCCTAAGGCACCTTCTGATTGGTTTAATAAAGAGTTAAATGGCCAATAGCAAGGCAGGAGAGGATAGGCAGGACTTCCGGACTTGGAGAGAGATCTCTGGGAAGAAGAAAGGAGGAGTCGCCAGCCAGACTCCAAAGAAGCAGGTTGGGCAGTGTGGAGGTGAGGAAATGAGCCATGTGGAAGAATGTATGTAAAGTTCTGGTCCTTAAGGGCTATTATTACAAACTGTTTAAGATATTAAATTAAGATATTAAGAAATGTAGGTTAGTCATCTGAGTGCAATCAAAATATCCCACAACAAATGTAGATTAAAAAATATGGGTTAATGTAAGTTAGCTTTTATAATAATAATTAATACTACTAATAATAATAAATAATAAGGCTCTATGTCCTTATTTGCAGACTGGCATCCCAATGAGGAAGTGCTACTACACTACAACAACCCTTTCTCTGTATTACAAACATGAACTCATCCGTCAGAATCGAGTGCAAATAGCCTCTGCTCTGTGGTGGCTTCCTGATGCCCCGGAAGAGAATGAGATGCTCCTGGAGTATGACCCAGAGTCCTGTCATGGTCCATTTGCAATTATCCATATGCCATCCTACCTTATATCCCCTCCCCACTATAGGCTTCTTGGAGTTAGAGACATTGTTTTGTGTAGCATGACTCTTAAAAAGTTCTTATTAATAAAATCAAACCCGAGGCCAGTTATTGGGGTGAACACTGGAAGGTCAGAGAGACAGAATAAGCCACAGCTATCTCACTTCGCTGGGTCCTCAGCTGGTCTTGTTTCCTCAGACTGGATGCCCCGAGCCCTCATCCAGAATGGGTCTCAGCTGAACTACTGCTAGAAGCCTGAAAGCTTAACCAGCCACATGCTTCTCCAGGCCAAAGGCCTCTCCAGGCCAAAGGCCTGCTCAGGCCAAATGCCTCGAGTTTCTGGTCCTCACGCCTTATATACTTTTCTGCTTTCTACCACCACTCCCTGGGATTAAAGGCTGACTTTCTGGGATTAAAGGCGTGGGTCACCATGCTTGGGTGTATCCTTGAACACAAGAATTTCTGCCTCTGGAATGCTAGGATTAAAGGCGTATGCTACCACTGCCTAACCTCTATGTTTAATATTGTGGCTGTCCTGTTCTCTGACCCCAGATAAGTTTATTAGCATACACAATATTTTGGGGAACACAATACCACCACAGTTTTGCTTTATTTCCAGCTGTGCTCAGGAAGATGAATATAATGTAGACCGCTCTTACTGAGCATGCACCGACTGAACCACCAACAACACGTGCTTAACGAAACACTGAATGAAAAACTGAAGGGGCTAGGGAGTCGGCTCAGCCATTAAGAGCACTGCTGCTCTTGCAAAGGACCTGGCTTTGGTTCCCAGCACCCACATGGTGTTTTACAACTGACTGTACCTCCAGTTCCAGGGGATCTGATATACTCTTTTGGACCCTGAAGATACCAGGCACACACACACGGTTCAAAAGCAGACATGCAGGCAAACACTCATACACATAATTACTATTATTTGGTTGTTTTGACAGGGTTTCTTTGTGTAGCCCTGGCTGTCCTGGAACTCTCTTTAGACCAGGCTGGCCTTGAACTCAGAGATCCACCTGCCTCTGCCTCCCCAGTGCTGGGATTAAAGGTGTTCACTACCACCTGGCTACATATATTTTTAATCTTTAAAAATGAATGTAACAACTGAATCTACACTGTTGGCAGAGGCGAGTTTACAAAGGATCATGATCAGCAATTAGCTGAAGGGAAAGTTCAGAAGTCCTGGCTCACAAACTGAGCTACATGTTTCAATTTTCATTGATTGATTGATTGATTGATTGGTTCTTTCTTTCTTTCTTTCTTTCTTTCTTTCTTTCTTTCTTTCTTTCTTTCTTTCCTTCCTTCTTTTCTTTGGGGTGTGTGTGTATATGTGTTTGTGTGTGTATGTATGTGTTTGTGTGTGTTTGTGTGTGTGTGTTTTCATGTGGGGGGGCAGTGTACCACAGATAGGTGTCAGAGAAGTACTCTCTGGGATCAGTTGTCTCCTTCCCCTCTGTGGGGCTTGAGAATCTAACTCAGGTCATCGTACTTGACAGCAGGCACCCTTATCCATCTTTTTGTTTTGTTTTTCTATGGTTTTTCCTTAGTCTCACTCCACCATGACGATTGAAGACCTAGACTTCTTATTTCAGCTCACGTAGGCAGCCAGAGGGCACTGGGGACACCAAGAGAGAAGCCTAACACTTTTACAGGTGGGCAGACTCTTTAAAGACAATATTCCAAGTCATGAATACCAGGGTGAATATAAAATAGTATTTATTTCAACCAAGAAAGTGAATGGTAAAAACTTACAAAGTTTTTAAGCTGGCCAATACTATAGACCCCAGCAGCCTAGCATACCTCTCCAATCATTTTTTTAATCTTCAATTATTCTAAGAAAAAAAATACATTAATCTAAACTTAAGAAGTATATAAGAAATTCAAATGTCTTTCTCAACAGTTATATCTGTAGCAGAAAATACATATGATGAATCTGTGGCATCTTCTGGTGCCAGAAAGCAAGGAAGCGGGGGTGGTAATCTTCCACAGAACTCAGGAGCTCCCCCAGTTCTCCCAGTGGCCAACGCTGGAAACAATTAAGGCAGCAAAATTAAGGGGCAGGGCACTACAGCCCACAGGAAAACCACCTGAGGTCCACACTTATATAAACGACTCAGGAGAGGTGAGGGGGATGAGAAGAAGCAGGGGGAGGAGGAAAGGGGAGCTAGGCATAACCCCACGTAGTGGCAATCCTGGTGCTGGGGAGGTTGAGGAAGGAAGATCTCAGGTTCAAGGCCAACCTGGACTAACAGGGTCAAACCTTGTCACAGAGATGGGGAGAGAAAGGGAAGGGGTGGGAAGGGAAAGAGAAGAGAGACGCTGTCACAACCCAGAAGAGCCTATGGATACATGATAACTAAATATAATGTAGGCTTCTGACAAAGGTCATGAGGAAGCATGCTAAGAGTACAAATTTTAGTGTGTCCGTATTGGTTCATCTACTCTGACGTGTTTGTTACCAACATGTCCTGTCTAGGAGAAAACAAGGGCAGGACATGTGGAAACTCCCTGTACTGTCTTCACAACTTGTCTGCAGATCTAAAATTTTCCAAAAATAAAGTCTGCCAGGAGAAATGGCTATCAGGTTAAGCTGAATTCATAATTGTATACATGTAGGCATTCTCTTTTTTGTTGGCGCTTTCGAGACAGAATCTCACTCTGAAGCCTGGACTATCTGGCACTATGTAGCCCAGGTTGGCCCTGAACTCACAGCAATCGTATTACCTTAGCCTCCTAAGTTCAGAGACAGGGTTTCTCTGTGTAGCCCTGGCTCTCCTAGAACTCGCTCTGTAGACCAGGCTGGCCTCAAACTCGAGAGATCCGCCTGCCTTTGCCTCCAGAGTGCTGGGATTAAAGGCATGCACCACCATCACCTGGTAGTATTGTCTTTTTTAAGGTTTATTTATGTCTATGAGTGTTTTGCTTGCACGTATGTCTGTGGACCGTGTGCATGCCTGGTGCCTACAGGCCAGAAGAGAGTGCTGGGCTCCCCACAGATGTCTGTGAGCAGCCATGTGGGTTCTGGGAATCAAACCCGGGTCCTCTGGAAGAAGAGTGAGTGCTCTGAACCAGAACCATCTCTCTAGCCCCCTAAATTATTCTCGAATTACAAAATTCAACTTGTGGGCCTAGCATAGGGGCAAATACCTTTAATCACAGCACTCAGGAGGCAAAGGCAGGTAGATCTCTGTGAGTTCAAGGACAGGCTGGTCTACAAAACGAGTTCTAGGCCATCCAGGGCTACACATCAAACCCTTTTCTCAAACAACAACAATTCCAGTTTAACTTGTTAATTAGCATGTGTTGGATTTTTCTCCCACTTCTTTGGACTGTTTTAACATATCAGGAGAACCACCCCTTATTCACTTGTGTGGCGCTCTAAAATGTGTCGCAGTCAGCAGCCTCTACACTGTGCTGGGCAGCGTCCTGCCTCTAGAACAAGCAACATACCAAAAAGTGTTGCTTTGGCTCACAGTTTTGGAGGTTCTAATCCACAATCAGGCAGCCCCGGTGCATTCAGGCCTTGAGGGGTGCCAGGTCACAAAAACAGGAGGCATGTGGCATAACAATCTGCTTCCCTCACCTCCAGGTGAGGCCAAAGAGAAAGAGGAAATGACAAGGCCACACAACCCCCTTCAGTCGCATTCCCCAGTGGCTAAAGACAGGCCCCGCCACCAGGCCCCACCTCTCAAAGGCACCGGCACTTGTCAGTAACACCACCCAGGACCATGTGTTGAACAGATGGATCTATGGGAGACATTTGATCCAGAGTATAGCGCATATCTTACTTGGAAGCAATTAAAAAATATAATAACGGATAAATGTGAGCTACTCCAGTAGAACTAAGTTTGAACTAGAGTCCAAAAACTGATACCATCTCTCCAACCTTCCATGGCTTCCAAAGGCCTCTCTAGCGCTCTGATGAGCAAGTCAGCTCACTCATCCAACAAACATCTGTGTATGCTGCTGAGAGAGCATTGACAGGTCTCTGCCTTCTGTCTGAAGTGATCTGGAAGCCTGTGGTGGAAAGCAGTAGTTCTCAATCCTTTTGAATCATCAGGAAAGCTCTTTTAAAAAAAAAAAAAGAAAAGAAAAAAAAAAAGAAACAAACAAAAATATCAACTCCGGCCTCTTCTTGTCCAATTAAACAGAAGTGCTTGATGGACATGATCGTGTGTGCCTGTGATCCCAGCACCAGGAAGGCTGGAGGAGGAAGATTGAGGTGAGTTCAAGGACAGCCTGGGGTACACAGCTATAGTCCTGTCTCAAAGCAATCAGAATCTTCAAGGGGTTCAAATCTCCCCCAAGAGATTCGAAAGTCAAGCGTAGACAAGACCGAGACACCCAGCTCTAAAAGGGGTGGTCCAGGGTCTCTGCCATCGTGGAACTGAAGAAAAGGGCCCAGGAAGCCCGGAAAAAGGAGCGGTGGCAGCGGAGTTCCTAAACTGAAGCCGAGCTGGTGCTGGGAGGAGTGGGCGAGGGGAGGGTGACGCGGAGCAGTGGTGCGCGGCAACCCACGCACTTGCTCCTTTTAGAACAAATCAGCTCTTCTCAGACATATGTACTGAAGCAGCCGCCTCCTGGAAATTTCCAGACAGAGCTGGGGACTACTCCTAGCATAAAAGTATTCAGCCTACATTCTGCTTCTCTTGATGCAAAGAACCTCAAGGCTGTGAGGTCCTTAAGGGTCACCAATCACCTCTTTCTTCTCTCCTTCCTGCCTCCCTCTCTTCTCTTCCCCCTTTTCTCTCTTCCTCTACCCTCTCACCTGCTCCTTCCAACTCACTCTCTTTCTCTCTCTCTCTCTCCCTCTCTCCTCTCTCCCTCTCTCTCTCTCCTCCCCCCCCCC